>CAUYON010143267.1:0-29592 GCA_963573935.1 Arctocebus calabarensis | reverse complement strand
GAGCTCAGGTGTACATGGCTGGCGCCTTAGCCCATTGAGCCACAGGCGCCGAGCCTGAACTTATATTTTAGAAGAATCATTCTGTGTGTGGAGATTAGACTGTAGGGATAAAGGTTTGAAAGGGCCCGTGTGATGCTATTTTCTTAACAGATTCCATTTTACCGGTTGCTGTGTAATTTGCAGTGTAAATGTTAGTTTTGTAACTTGACTCCTGGCTCCAGTTCCCCTGACCACCCCCACCAGTCAATCAGTACTGGCTTCTTCCTGCTTAGCGACCACCCACCCGTTCCTGGCACCGCCAAAGTATCCAATCAGCCAGTGAAGAGACACCTGGACTCATCCTTGTTCCACCCTTCCCTTATCCCACTCCCCTTATCGTATTCCCCCCTCCCAACTTCCTTTGGTACACTATAAAAATACCTCAGCCCCTCCCCTAGGGGCCATTCAGACCGACCAGCCATTTAGGCGGGGCTGAGTGGTCCAAGTTTAAACTTGTAATAAATTCCACCCTTTGTTTTTGCATCAGTGCGCCTGGTGTGAGTTTCTTCTGGGGGTACCCCGAATTCGGGCACAACAGGTTATTCGATTCTGAATGTCATTGTTAATATGTACCTAGGTTATACAGGAAGAAAGAACAGACCTGTTTAGTTGACTAGCCATTTCTTTTGGCTGTCTTCCATCAGCACATGAACTGCAGGGGTTTTTTCGTTCTTTTTTGAAACAGAGTCTCACTATGTCATCCTGGATAGAGTGCCATAGCGTCACAGTTCTCGGCAACCTTAATCTCTTCGGCTTAAGCGATTCTCTTGCCTCAGCCTCCCAAGTAGCTGGGACTTCAGGTGCCTGCCACAACGCCCAGCTATTTTTTGTTGTTGTAGTTGTCATTGTTGTTTGGTAGCCCAGGGCTGGGTTCAAACCTACCCTTTGGTGTATGTGACTCTTGCCCTAGCTGCTGAGCTATAGGCACTGAGCTTGAGACAGAGTCTCAAGCAGCTATTGCCCAGGGTAGAGGGCCATGGCTTCACAGCTCACAGCAACCTCCAACTCTTGGGCTTAAGTGATTCTCTGGCCTCAGCCTCCCAAGTAGCTGGGACTACAGGCACCCACCACAATGCCCAGCTATATTTTTGTTGTTGTTGTTGCAGTTGTCAATGTTTTAGCAGGCCCAGCCGTGTATGAACCCACCAGCCTTGGTGTGAAAGGGCCCATGTGATGTTGTTTTGTTAACAGACTCCATTTTACAGGTTGCTGTGTAATTCGCTGTGTAATTGTTAGTTCTGTAACTTTCACCTCCTGGCACCAGTTCCCCTGACCACCCCCACCGGTCAATCAGTACCGGCCCCTTCCTTCTTAGCGACCACCCACCCATTCCTGGCACCACCAAGGTATCCAATCAGCAAGTGAAGAGACACCTGGACTCATCCTTGTTCCACCCTTCCCTTATCCCATTCCCCTTATCTTATTCCCCCCTCCCAACCTCCTTTCAGTACACTATAAAAATACCTCAGCCCCTCCCCTAGGGGCCATTCAGACTGACCAGCCATTTAGGCAGGGCTGAATGGTCCGAGTTTAAACTTGTAATAAATTCCACCCTTTGTTTTTGCATCGGTGCGCCTGGTGTGAGTTTCTTCTGGGGGGGACCCTGAAATTCTGGCACAACACCCTACACAGTGTGTGAAGATCTTAGCTGCTCCAGGTTCTTCTCTGGATTTCTCATTTACATGATCTCCCCATAAATTTTTGCTGGTCTGCCACTGCCCAGTATGGAATTACAAATTACAACTTTGTGCCAGCAGAGCTGCAAGTTCTCTTTGTTCTTTTTGTACTAACTTGGATATTTTAACCGATTACCATATGAATGAGAGTTTTAGCTCTTTACCTCACATAAAGTCTGGCCAACTGACTGGGTGGGTGGGGCTGAGCTCCCCAGGCAAGAGCCTTCAGACTCCTGCTGTTTATTCTTATACAACATTTGGACATTTGAGTAGGTTTCTTGTGAATAAACAATTTTCAGTTTATTGTTTACTTTTGATTGGTTTCTAGTCCAAAAATTGTTGTTTAAACAGTTTTATACTTTTATACTTGTCTTTTTTGGAGAGAGGCTTTGCCAGTCTTTTTGGACACTCCAACTTGAAGCATCATCTCTAGTGTGTTTATAGTTTTCTTTAAATATTTAAGTATTTTATCCTCTGGGAGTTTTAATTTTGTATGTATAGCCGTTTGAGATAGGGAACTAACTTTGTTTCTCCTCCAAATGAAGAGACAATTTTACAAACACATTTTAGTTGATTGACTCCATACCCAGCTTCTGTCTTTAGTCGGTGTATTTGATTTTTGGATGAGACTAATGTTTGTGTGTGTGTTGGTGGAGCTGTGGAAGAAAATGTCATGCAGGTTCTCAAACAAAATGAATCACCCCAATATATCAAGATAAGATGTAAAAATCGGTATGTGATAGATGAGATTAATCTACGGAAAACTTCCCAGAAATTACTGACTAAGCACTTTGTGATTGGGTCATGTCTGAATTTTAGCCATTTTTGAGTCTGTGTTCTTGCCTATTACATCCTGTCTACATCTTTTCTTGTGTCTAACCTCAGTCATATATATATATATATATATATATATTTCTTTTCTTTTTTTTTTTTTAACTTTTCAGCTATCTGGGTATGTTTGGCAACAGTGGAGAACCATTACGGACTATATGATAGTGCCCTTTTTAGAGATCCCAGAGAGATCTCTTACTCCTTCCACCATGTGAAGACACAGTGAAAAGCCAGCCATCTATGAACCAGGAGGCAGGTCCTCAGCAGACACTAAGTCTGTCAATGCCTTGATCTTGAACTTTCCAGCCTCCAAGACTAAAACAAATTTCTGTTGTGTATAAGCTACTCAGTCTATAGTATTTTGTAAGAGCAGCTTGAACAGAATAAGACAATGAATTATATTAAAGGAAAATCAACTTTTGGCAAGTTATTTTTTGTGTCGATGACCCCTTACTGGGAATATTCAACAGATAATTTCAGAATGAAATAGGACCTCACCTCCTTCTGTAACAATTCTTTGTTCACCAAGAAATCTCTTAAGTGCCATGGTGCAACATGAGGATGTGTCCTGAATAGAAAACGGGCTTCATCTTAGGCCATGGGTCTATTTCACAGAATGATTACAACAATGTACATAAAACACATTATATATGACATATATTCAGTAAATGATAGTTGTCAATATATCATTGTTATAATTACTGTATGGTCACTATTTCATGAGATAGCTAATTAAATTCATTTAAAGACATCGGCTACCCCTAAATGAACCGTCAGAGTCAAGTTCCTGACTCTGACAAGCCACAGCCCAGAAAGACCCTAATTATGCAGTATCACTACACTGCAGGTTACCAAGCAAGACTGCATCCAGCCTTTCCTGGAAACATCAGCTGACTTTTATCAGTTGCACTGTCCTTGGAGTTAGTTACTAATGCTGAGGGTAGTTTCTGTGTGCACAAAATCCTGCCAAGTGGAGAGTCTTTGATGTTGTTTATTTGGGCTGGAATAACATCTGTGGCTGCCTACATAGGCAATGTTGCAGGGGTCACAAATAATCTTTGAGTTGTGGATCCAGCCCCAGTCTTTTCCTAGCTTTGTGACTTCAGTAAGACACTCTACCCCTAGGTCTTTCCTCTGTAAAACAGGCATGATGATACCTTACAGTGTGTGTGAAAGCTGGAGATAATATGTAGGAAGTACTCAATTCACTGTTATGTGCCACATGGTGGTCTTAGTTAAACACTTCAGTGGCATCCTTTCACAACCTCTATCTGGGAGGGGTTTTGTGAAGATTAAAGGAAAAAAATATGTAAGTAAAGTACATTGTATATTATTGACCCTTAATAATTGGCAGATTATTATGTAATTTCAAAGAACACAGTTATCTGATGGGTTTCTTTCAGTATGAGTTTCAGTTTGGAATTAAGAGGCTTTAGTCTAGACTCTATTGCTAATTAGTTGTGTGCTTTCAAGAAAATCACTCCTAGCCTCAGTTTCCTCACTTGAAAGTTAGATGTTTATATAAAGAAGCCAAGATGTTACTTTTTAAAAAGTAAAAGGGAAATTTTCTTATGCTTTGGGATACTGGGAACATTTGAAAAGCCTGGCATAACACTAATAAGTTAGGGTCATTAAATTTGCAAAATGGGTGAATTCATTACGAATGAAAGTGGAAACAAAATAGTTTGTGCACAGCCGAGTTAATTCATCGAGATATATTTGCTGTGCACCTGAGTTCTAAAGAAATTGCTCTTGTGAATTCTTCTAAAAGGGATTTTTTGATGGAGTCTTATATGTTTTGCCTCTGTCTCACTTCAAAACACTCAGCACGCTTGAATTTAGATGCAGGCTTTCCTCCTGGTATGAGGAAATATGAACACATCACCTTCACCCTTCTTTCTAATGATATTAGAGAGTAGCCTAAACCCACCTGCTGTTTTAATTTTTTTTATGTTTTAGAAGAACAGCCATTTGCTGTTCAAAAGATCCAATTTACATTGAAAGAACCTTTCCTCTTAATTAAAAAGCTAGTAATACAATGCTCTTCAAAGCATTTCTTTGAGTTAAATATTGGTGTTTGTGTGTGTAGTGAGGGGCAGAAAGCGGTGCTTTGGGGATTTTGAAACAAATGCTATTAATGGATTATGTAGTTGCCTTAGCCAGCAGATACATTCTTCATGATTCATTTATTTATTTGGTGTGCTCAGTGGCTGGCACACAGTACATGTAGCTGCTAGAATGTTTGTTGAATAAGTAAATGAATAAGATAAATGTCTTTTCATGGTTTCTAACAATGAAAATAACATAATCTTAAGGGTATTTATGGTTGATCCTGTTCTAGTAGAAATTAACTGCACAGGGCACCTGGGCCGTGGCAAATTGGGGGTTGGAGCAGTCCGAGAAGGGGAGAAAATGTCTTGGCACCTGCTGGGGCCTTTTTTTTCAGATGAAGGAAGGGACAGAGTAGTGCACAGAGGTTAACCCATTGTTGTGGGCGTAAGCATTCGGTCTCCATCCCATCTGCGGCCTTCTCCATCTGCGGTTCCTGGGTTGTACCTGTGTGTGGGGACTGAGTAGGAATGGCTGAGCCCTGCCTGAGTTGTTGGACGAAAGCACAGATTGCAAAAGAAAAAAGTTTGAGATTAAAAATATGTTCATAAGTGTGATGGAGCAAGTAAATAACCCTTGGAACTTTCACTTAGGACTTGCTGATTCTCTGCAGTGGTGACTTTTCATGTCAAAGATGCCATTTTCTTCTAGAGGACCAAGAGCTTCACTTTACTTTTGGTACCATGCATTGCTTGTGGCAGCACAAGAGAACCAGACAGTCCTGACAGTCTGACGTAGAAGGAAGAGTAATGGACTAGAAGTCATGGCTCGACTGGTGAGCTGTGTGGCTCTGGACAAATTGTTTAACCTCTCTGGGCCTCTGTGACAGCATCCGTAAGGTTTGGACTCGGCGATCTTACTACGTACTATGCTAGGTGCCAGGCACTAGGCCAAGCAGTAAGTTTCAGAGTTGAGCCACACACATTCCTGGCTCGCATTCTGGCTGATAAGAGCTATAAGAGGGGTTAATAAAACATGCCAGACGGCACACAGAAGGAAATGATTAATTCTGTTTGCTAGGGCTGGGAGCTGACATTTGAAAAACAGGAATTCATCAGAAATTTATTAATTTTGTCATCATTCATTTATTCATTCAACAAATGTTGGCACCCTGGCAACTATATGGGAGAGTGCCTACTGTTTATGAGGAACGAGGAAATGGCCATGAAGAAAACACACAAGATCTTTACTTTCCTAACCTGAAGTGGGGAAGAAGTATTATTAGTATTTAACAAGGAATGAATATTTAGTATTACTTTATTTCCACTCTCTAAACATACTCACAGAGAAGGTGATATCCTCATTTTACAACCAGAAAACAGAGGCCTAGAGGTGCGAAGCCGAGTGCCCAGCTCACACCAGTAAGTCATAACCACTCTAACCACCTCTGCCTGTCTTTGGGGCTCCAGCACTTACCTGTGATGCAATTTTAGGGTAGTGGCTTTAAAGGTCATTGCCTGAGGTTTCACCTACCTAGCATTCCTCTGCAGAGCAAAATCCTGTACCCCAAATCCAGGAATTTAAAGAGGCATTCTCATGGCTGCCCTTGCAGGCTTCAGGGGTGAGGTCACACTCAGGCTTAGCAGATCAGAGCACACGTCTTTCTAGGCCTGGTGATCAGCCCCACTGCAGCCACGTGACCAAGCTGCACTGATTGGAATCAGTGCCTGGGCTTTTGCTGGAAATATTGAAAGAGTCGTGTTCTCTCCCCAGGGATTGCTCAACTGCAGACTGTAACCCTAGAGTAGCTGGTGGCCACCTGTGTTCCCCAGAAGGGGAGGAGAGCCTCCTTGAGAATGAAGCCCATGGACAGAAAAGACAACTCACAGCAACAATTTCCAGAAAACATTGTTGGATCCCTTAGATCTAATTTTGTCTGAAATAGGCACGACTCCTGTGTTTTCCAGTTCTGTGAGTTAATTCATTACTCTTTTTCTTCTTAAGATGGCCTGGGTTATGTCACTTGTAGCCAAGAGTCTAGAAGAATGTATGATCCAAGAATGTGCAGAGAATTTTTATTTCTTTCTCCTTGGTGTATTCTTTACAGTACCTACAAAAGTCTCTATCACCTTCACCTAAATCTTTGTTCTTGGAGTTAAACAGAACGTGGTCTTTTGCTCTGCTGTGTCTCAGAATTCTGTTCCCAGAGTTGTGTCTACACCGCAGATGACACCTGCCCTCACGTGCCTGAGTATGGACTAGGGCAGTCTTCTCACTGAGTGTCAACCCCTATCTCTTCCTCTGCTCTGCTCCTTTTATCACCATGGTGGGACCCCAGACACAGTTCCTTCTGACACGGGATGCCATGTTGTGTGAGTCTATGTGACCTGCTCTTTGACGATAGCGTGGATGACCACAGAGGACAGCTTCTTCCCTGGTCCCAGTTTCCAGTGGGCACAGAATCCCAAAATCCCACTTTTGGCTAGCCTGCCTGATGTTAGCCTAACCCTTATGGATTGGGGATCAAAGGAGCCCTCACTCTCTTTCTTTAGGAAGGGGGTGGTTGTTGGGTACGGCATACTACCTTCCCTGGTCCCACCATCTGTCTCAGTCCTGACTTCTGGGGCCCAGTTGCATTGTTCTGCTTTTCCCTTTAGAATTCCATACTCCAGGGCCATCAGAGTCCATTTATTCAAGGGGATGGGGCAACTTTCCTTTGTTTCTCTTCATTTCCTGACTGTTCCTAGGCAAACTGGCAACTGAATTGCAAGGCCTTGCTGTACGCTGACAATACAACCAGAACAAGATGATGAGTGTTTCACGTTACTGAGTCTTTAGGTTTTACCCAAGAAATTATTCACTTGGTTTGGGCAGTGTCTGCTCTAGACTTGTGGCCTATGAAGTCCCAACCAGATAATTCTTTGAAGAAAAAGGAGGTCATACCTGTCCTCACTAGTACAACTCAGCTAAGATGTTGGATGGTTTGATATCCTCTTTCTTGCCATCAGAAGGGTTCACCCTCATTAAGTAGAGTCTGAGATTGAAGAGTACAGCAAGGGCTTCATTATGAGACAGAACAGAGGACTATGTTTACAGCTTTCTGTAATAGAGTCACCAGTCTCAATATTTAAGCAGAGATTTTTAAACCATCTTCTGGAAAGTGCTGGCCATCTGAATTGCATATTTCTATGATCTCAACCTCTAACCATTGCTTCTGAACACCTGAGCCATTCAGCCCCCAACAACAAGGCACTGTTCAACTTGAGGACACGAATGAGCTCACATATGGGTCTCTACGACACTCTGGTTCTGAACACCTGAGCCATTCAGCCCCCAACAACAAGGACACGAATGAGCTCACCTATGGGTCTCTACGACACTCTCTCCGTCAATCATCTCTTTGCCTCTTGGTCCCTATCTCCCTGCAGTATCTCTGTGATCCTCTAGCCACAAGTGAAATCCTCTTTTCTTTCCATTTTTTTCCGCAGTTTTCGGCCAGGGCTGGGTTCAAACCTGCAACCTTCAGTGTATGGGGTTGGCGCCCTACTCTTTTGAGCCACAGGCGGCACCCTGAAATCCTCTTTTCTTGTTTAGAGGAGCTTGCCTTGATACCAGTCTCAGCTTTTGGTAAGAAAGATAGTATCATTAGCAACCACTCCAAAGCCTGCCTGAAGATATTTGTCTGAGCCCTAGGAGGGCTCCCTAATAGCATTTGTTCTTGACCAATACCTCAGAATAAAGTCACACTAGAAGTCACATATCCCTTTGTAAGAATGACACCTTCTCAGAAATGATCTATAGAGGACAGCTTGCATATCAACCCCACAATGCCTGGAAGGGAAGTCTGAATTTGATAATTCAAGGAGGATCCATGAGTCCTTGAGACCAGGGATCCACTATGGCTGGCTATATTCCTTAGCAGGGCCTGATCGTAGGAGGGATTAGGATTTTTCAGGGGGGGGGAAACTTTCCCTCTATCCTCTTAATGTTGTATTACTGGGGCCTATGAAAAAAGCTGACAAAGGATAGGTTAATAGGAGTAAGGCTTGTAATTTTATTGATGTTAATATTTGTGTTATGGGAGGGCCTTCATAGAAAAAAGTGAAAACCCTAAAGAAACAGACTTGGGGGCTCACATACTATTTTAACAAAGGACAATAAATTGTGGAGAAGTGACTAGACAAGGAAAAGGATTTTGGGGGTCTGAAGGTGGTAAATTAAAAAATGACTAGAAAATATATGGGGGAACCAGTGGAAGGATTATTTTAGTAAGGTTTCTTTAGACAGACTTATCTGTGTTGATTTCTCACCTTTGGTGATACAAATGTTCTCTTTTTCCTCATAGGCTTCCTTTCCTTTTTTCTTTTTTTCCTTACTACTAGATAACCAGGGATAGAGGGCACATTTCTTTCAGGAAATGTATTTCTTGCTTTTAGGCAGAAAGAGGGAGGGCAAAGAGCCTTTCTTCTGTTCACTGTTTCTCAATTGAAAATAGTCAATATGCCAACGTGGTATATTTGGGGATGGCATGTTCTGATCTCCTCCAGTTTCACGGATAGCATCCTGAAACCACCCCTGAAACTAGAACCAAGTTCTACTACACTGAATTCCAGAGCCCTGTAATATTTTGGGGTGCTGTGCTTCCTTCCTTAGAAAGGATATAATAATCAGGTGAATTTTCTTTCCCAGCAGGCAGTGTTGAGCTTCTCTGAGGTTGGTGGCTCATCTCTGCACCCTCAATGGGGAAGAGGTCGGGGTTGCAGTCTCCTTGCAGAGAGGGACAAGTCTGCAGAGTGGTGTTTCCATATGGGTACAGGCTCAGGGTGAGAGGATGCCCAGGCTCACTCTTGACACAGGGAAAAGACATCCCAGTGATTCCCAGGGATATGTGCCGCAGAGGAGAAAAGCTGCAAGAATTGAAATTCTTGACCAGGCAGGTGAATGCTTCGAGCTCGAGAATCTTGGGTATTAATGTTAATGTGATCACATCAGACTCACCCTGGGGAGGCTGAGGAGCATTCGGTGACGCTGGGTGCGGAGGGTGTCCTGTGGGGAACCCTTTTTCCCCACTGTGTGAATTTGCGCTGGTGTCAAGATACAAATGTTTCCTCTCCCTGACTTTCTCTGCTGCAGCGCCCTCAGCAGCAGGTCTCAGAAATGATCAGGCAGGGTAGCAGATGGGGCTATGGTGAGCTCCAGGAGGGGTCTGCCTACGTCGGGAGCGGGGAGTGTCCCCACGGCCCTCAGAAAAGTTGGAGATGCTGACAAGAGGGTGGCACACAAAATGCTGGGGGAAAGTGCTCAGATCCACAGGTGACAACAGATTTCTGGAAATGTTTGGGAGCAGAACATTTAAGGAAACAGCAAGGAAAAGGACTCCGCAGCCTATGTCAGGGGGGCCCTCATTTATCTAAGGTGCTCGGAAGCCCCCATTATTAACTTCTCCACAAGGCCTGACAGGCCTCTATTAGAATGCAAATGAGATTTGCTCAGGACTTCCCATGGCGTCTTTACCAACAGTTAACACTTGGCAGCCCCTCCTTTCCTGGGCGGGCCGCGCTAGGCGGAGGGGACGCAGGCGACCAAGTGTTGCTGGGAAGCGGCGAGGACGGTTCTCCGCCGGGTGAATGGGGCATGTCACACCGGGAGCCAGTAGCAGCGGGGGATGATGGGTTTCCAAAGCGGAGAGTGAAGGGCTTTGTAAGGGACACAGAGAAGAGAGGAAGAGAGAACTTTAGACCAATCTTAGCAGTTCTTAGTTTGAGGGTGGGGTTGGGGATTGAAATTGTCCAGACGACTTAGCACCAGCTTTTCTCAAGGCATGACCGACGCACTCTGAGTTAGTTTTCCCGCAGCAATACACACGTTTTAGAGCATTGGAAGCGCCAGTCCCGCACGACCGAGCGCACGGTCCACAGGATGACACCCACCCGCCCCTCCTCGTCACCTGTCCTTGTGGACAAAGTTCTTCCTTCAGGAAGCCCCTGACTTAGAAGCAGCTGCAGCAGGCAACGTGTTGTAGACACACCTCGCTTCATAAACCATTAAGGAGAGAAGTGTGGGTCTCTCGGTCGGGAATTATTTTCAGACTCAAATCATGCTTGTAACTTTAGGTCTCGCTTTGTGTGTTGGGAGCCCGCCCGATTCCCTGGCGAGGCTGTACTGCCTAGCGGTGAGCGCGGGAACTACTGCACAGTGTATTTTTCAAAGTGCTGTTTAGTCTTTGGGCTGATTTGGGGCGTTTCCAAAATCAGCTCTGGGCTGTTGGGACAGCTGCTGGGCCATTTCTGGAAGAAAAGCAAGGTGTATTTAAGACATTGCAAGTTGACATCTTTTTTCCCATTAATCTTCTAATTGCCTCTTAATTCCACAAAGGCATATATAATGTTTAAAGCTTAAAGCTGGCGTATTAATTTTATGTCAAATTTATAATAGGGTTATTATATGGCATATAACATTTTGTAAAACATTGGGATTCCTTGGATAATTAATATAATAGGTTCATTTGTGATCGTTTTATAGGCGTAGAAGCATAATTTTGCTCTTTTAATATTACAGACATTTATAGTTCTCTCATTATACAACGTCGGCCATATCTGTAATTTACTGGATGCCAGTTTCTTGGCCAGTGTGCTACCATTCCTGCCTCTTCCCTGGGTCAGACTCTCCTGCGTCTGGCTGTATCCTGCTTTCCAGTGTTCAGGTGAGGTTGGGAGTTCCCTAGACAATCAATCCAAATTGAAATCCTTTGAAGTATGTAGGTATGAGCATATGTTAAACAACAGAATCCAAGAAGCTGATGTTTTGTAATGTCCTCTTGAACAGAGTCTTGGGAATCAATCCTCTGTCCAGCGTCACAGGCCGGGGAAGGCCGTGACTTATCTGGATTGCCACCTTTGGGTTGGTAGCACATGCCTCTGCCTCTGCTGCCTGCTGTCCCTGGGCTGCTTTTGTTTCATCTGGCTTTGCTTCACCTACGAAGTAGCTGGTAGATCTGTGCTTGCAGGAAGGAAGAAAGAAGCAGGCTTGGCTGAAAGCTTAAAATTAAAATGCAGCCACCCCTGAATATGGGCTATTTTCTGTGTGGTCACCTCAGAGTTTTGCTTCTGATTTATTTCCTCAAGGCATTACCTCAACAGGGATCCATTTTCATAAGATAGAGGCGGTAAGAATCCTTTGTTCATCCCTGAATCAGATTGACTTGTGAAGTTCCCTGGAAATACTGATGCCATCACTTAGAATGTTAGGCCTGCAATTTCACGGCGGCCATTGACAGATCTGCAATGGTGGAAGCCCTCTGGAGACTAAATTAGGGATTGATGTTTAGAAGTGCAGAGGAGTGCCAAAAGAGGCTTCCTTTTCCTTGAAGATTGGTTTGACATGAGATTTTTATGGTGCCAGAAGCCACATGCTAGGCTGTAATTGAGCATAATTATTGCTCTGCATGCTGCCAAGTGCTGGACTTGAGGCGTCTCACAGAATCCTATTAATTTCTTGATTGGGTTCTAAAAAATGGAACCCCCAACTGGGGCAGAGACAGTTGCGTTTTGAGTGAAGAAGTCTCTGGCTGCCTGGTCGATTGATGATTCTCCTAATCCTGATGGCTTGTTGTATAATCCAGGACTACATTGTCAACATGCTTTCTTAGAATTCTGTGGTGATCTTCTCAGCCTTGGAATGTTTCCACATAGGAAAACTGAAATGGACAAAAATGGAAGAATTTGTATGAATAATTCAAACATGCACTTAAAATGTGCCCAGAATACAAAAATAAGCCCTCTGTAATTATCTGGTTATGTCAGCGGAGAGGTTTGAAACAAAGGCTAAATTATTTGGGTAATTACTTTTTCCTTTTTATTCAACATGTATAATGACCCAAACCTGAGCTATGCTGTTTAGAAGTGCTCACAGATCCAGGACTCTGCCTCTCCCTCGGCGGTATGTGGTGGACCGTACGAGGATGTGACCACTCACTCCTAAATATCATCCCCCAAAGTTAGGTGTGTTCCCCAAAGACAAGCAGAATAAAATTGTTCCAATTGTTCATTGTCGAAATGTCTTTACAAAATGTTTGTGTCAGGTGTCCTGCCTTCATAAATATAATTCGTGGGACAGAAGTTAATTTTTGCTGATTAAATGTGTCCAGACTTCCAGAGTTAAGGGCAGCACTTGTGGCTCAACAGAGTAGTGTGCTGGCCCCATATGCCAAAGATGGCAGGTTCAAACCCAACCCCGGCCAAAAAACAAAACAGAACTGCAGACTTCCAGAGTCATTGTCTGGATCCTGAAACATTGTAGACAGAAATGAAAACCAGAATGAAAGCATACTGTCAAAGGATTCTTTTTGGAAGAGGGACTGTTTAAGCAGAGGCTAGATATTGGAAGAGGCTAGAGAATGGATTTGGTTTCCTAGTGATCTCTTTTTCCTCTTAGTAGCAACAGTGCCAAATCTCTGGTTAAGCAAGGGTTTCTGTGCATTGCAGTGAACTTAAACATTACTGAATTTTAGGTGATCTAAAAAAGTCAAATGTCTTCTTCTATGACAGGGAATTCCCTGTCACTTTCACAGTAAGTCTCACTTCTAATCACCTCTGGTAGAGGGTGGGAAGGAATTTCTTCTTGCCACTTTGTGAAGATGCTAGCCATGTCTACCGTGCTATAGATTCAGTAGGCTACTAAATAATGATTTCCATCAAAAACACTCTTGGAGCTCCGGCTCTGAATTTGGAACACTAAGAACACATCTCCATCTCCATCAGGATGGCAAGAACAGATGCTAGGGTTTTCCCCATCGCCCATGCCCACGCTCATCTTGCATATGGAGACCATACCTATGCTGGATGCACACGCCATAAAGAAGGCTGCTCTTCTCTTTACTTAGGGCCAGTCAACTTCCTCAGTGACTAAGTTTGTGTGCTGAAAATCTTTACCTGTTTGATACAATTCATGGTGACATTTATTATATAGCAGTTCCAGAATATTATGCAATATTATGTTAAAAATAACATGGTCATGGAAAAAATTAAGTTGATGGAAGACCACTCAAACCAAAAGGTGCTTTGTAACCAGAGCACTAACAAGATGACAAGAATCCTAATAAAGCTACTGGTACAGTTTAAACAACACTTTAAATGCCCTAATAAAAAATGATTTATTACAGCAAGTGTAGAACACTACTTAACAGAGAAAAACAAATGAGCATAATTTAATGGTGGGGAGAGTAAGAAAAGGTGAGGCCCAGTGAGTACAGCCATCACGCAAGCCTCGCCACTAGCAGGTTACCGAGCTAAGCCCAGAGAGAAATATGGGGTGAAGTGGCAGAACATACAGAATTGTGCTCCTTTGCAGATTTTGTACATTCAGCTGTTTTCATGTATGTTATGGTCTACTGCTCTTATGTGATTCCAATTTAACTTGCTGGGAAACCTAGAATATGAACATGACTTTCATGTTATACAGACCTGGTTCATTCATTTGCCAATAGTATATGAGCTATTTTGTATTATAGAAACTCATGTTGTAATAAGAGACCAAAAATAATTAAAATTTCTCCTTTATTGTTACAGCACTACTCATTGAATTGTCTATCATTTTTCGTCTAGTTGTTTTCTAAACTTTGGCTTTTATTTTATTAAAGTATATGTACACGTAGTCAAATAGTTCTAAAAGACTTGTTGTTACAGACAATAGCAGATATCCTTCCACATTTCCTGCTCCTTGAAGCAACCATTTCAATGATTGGATTGGATTTTTTGTTAGAGAAGGGCCTCACTCTGTTGTCCAGGCTGGTGTGCAGTGGTGCTATCATAGCTCATTGCAGCCTTGAAATCCTAGGCCCAGGTGGCTCTTTTGCTTCAGCCTCCCATGTAGCTGGGACTATAGTTGTGTGCCCCCATGCTTAGCTAATTTTTCTCATTTCTTTTAGAGATGGAGTCTCACTGTGTTGCCCAGGCCGGACTCCAACTCTTAGCCTCAAGTGGTCCTCCAGCCTCAGCCTCCCAAAGTGATAGGATGATAGGCATGAGCCATTGTGCCCTGCTCAACTATTTTAGTTGATTTGTTTGGTATCTACCTTCATATCTCTACATAACATGATTATATTGCTGTTTCTTGCTTTTTGTTTTTATTGTTTTTGTTTTTGTTTTTTCAGTTTGAGCCATTATCTATTGACTTTCAGAAGGGTTGATAAAGACTTAGTTCATGTTCAGTCTTCTGCCTGGTGCCTACCACACTACCGCCTCTTAACCACCCATACTTCCATCCTACCAACAGAATTATGTTGTAATTTTTGTTCATCCTACATACGGTATTTATGTTGGTGTGGCCATGTAAAGGATAGTCATGTCTAATCCATGAAATAGCCAGTGATTATTTTTTCTTTTTTGCCAAACATTGTGTATTACCTAGAATTAATAAATGACTTTAATTGTTTGTTTTATTTTATGTACAATATTAGCTCAACCCTAAACTTTCCTCCAGGAATGTAAATCTCTAATTTATTTCTTTGTCCTAGGCTTTATGTCCTTAAAGTTAGCCTTGTTTGGTGCAGTGGTTTCCACCTATAATCCTAGCACTGTGGGAGGCTGAGATGGTGGATTGCCTGAGCTAAGGAGTTCAAGACCAGCCAGCACAAGAGTGAGACCCTTTCTCTACTAAAAAGAGAAAAAAACCTAGCCAGGCAAGGTGGCACATGCCTGTGGTCCCAGCTACTCAGGAGGCTGAAGCAGGAGGATGGCTCAAGCCCAGGAGTTTGAGGTTGCTGTGAGCTATGATACCCTGGCACTCTACCCTAAGTGACAGAGTGAGACTCTGTCTCAAAAAATAAAATAAAATAAAATAAAAATAAATAAAATAAAGTTAGTCTTATCTATTAAAGGGATTCAATTTAGCAAATGATGAGTGTACTCTTCTCACATCTAATTCTTGTGAATAACTAGGTGATATACTGTTCATCTATGTTTACTTAATTACAGTCACTTTGTTCCAGAAAAGATTTGAAGAGGCTTATTATTTGATTATCACAGACTTAGTATGATTCACCCAAAGTACAATCACGAAGAAATCATCAGAGTAGTAGTGATAGTAAGCATTAAAATCCCCAGGGTACTGGAAAGTTAACACCACCCTCCCATTTCCTATTGTCAGCTTGCTTTGTAAACCCATTTCAAAGACTCACTTATGGCAGAGAAAGGAGAAATGCTTGTGCGAGGTCGCCAGTTAGATGAAAGTGTGTTACGATGATCAAGAACAGCAGCCCATAGCCCATGTGCCTTGTCTCTTTAGTGGCCTATTCTTGTACTGCTAGAGGACTAAGAAAGGTTTGGAAATTTTCATTTTTAAAGGATTGCAAAAACAAAACAAGCAAAAAAGAAAGATACGGACTGTATTGGTCACAAAGCCTAAAATATTTATCATCTCACCCTTTGCAGAAAAAGTTTGCTAACTCCTAGTTAAGAGCCTGAGTTCTAGAACCAGACAGATCTAGGTTTGATTCCTGGTGAGATCTAGGCAAATTCCTAACGATTTTTAGCCTCAAAACTCATCTCATCTGTAAAATGGGATTGATACAAAGTTTGAACTAAGTTGAATTTGCGGAGCCCTCCTCATAGAGCATGGCCAGTGTTCCCTATAGAAGCTTATTTATTTTTATTAATTGTACTGGAGCAAGTCTCTGGATACTTTCTAGAGCAGGCTGCTCCTCTTTGTGGCAGGAGTTGCAGAGGCGTCCTTGTCTCCTGAGTGCTGTTGGTACCATCGCCCTTCTCCTCACTCTGCTCCTAGCTATACTCAGGCACTCACTCTGTCCCTAACACCTAATCAAACTATTTTGCTATTTTGTATTCAGATACTCCATACTTTTCAGAGTATTCTGTGAAACCCATATATTTTCATTAAGAGCTGGTAATAAACTCTAGCACTGAAAGTTTTTCTAAGTTCATGATTGATGACACTGTGATAGGGAGCCAAGTGGCTCCAATTGCCAGCATAGGCAAGAATCTGCTCCTGCAATTGCAGGATCTCTAAGCAGCACCTTCCAAAATTGTCAGCTCCACCGCCTGCCCAGAGGCATGTGGAGACGTCCCCTTCCTCCAGGCACGACTTTTTAATGCCACTCTGGAGGAAACTATCCAGGCAGAAGGCAAGTTGTGACCCTTATCCAGAAGATGTGGAAATCTGGTCTTTATTTTTACGCAGTTCAGTGGTAGTGAAGGATGAAATCTGTGGAAATTTTCTTGCTTGCTTTGTTCTTTTTGGTTTTTTTTTTTTTCCCCTCTTTAAAGTGGCCTAGACTCTGAAGTCTGAGTATCTTGAATTCTTTTCTTTTCCTTTTACAATTTTTAAAAATTAATAAAAGGGTACAAATGTTTAAGTTACATTGTTTTCATTTCTGAGGGAAGGTTCAAGTTGTAGAAGAGCCCTTCACCTGGGGGTGTTCTGAACATCCTCACATTGCACACATTAGGCGAAATCCCGCCAGTCACTCTCCCTCCGCCCCACCTCTCCCCTTTTCCCCTTGCTAGACTATACTTGTGTTTTTCTTTCATGTGGATGTGTAGTTGTTTATACATTGGTTTCATATTAGTATTAAGCGCATTGGCTATTTGCTGTTCCATTCTTCTGAAACTTTACTAAAGAGAATGTTCTTCAACTCCATCCAAGTTAATGCAAAAGATGAAAGGCTCTATCTTTTCTTATGGCTGAATAGTACTCCATGGTACATGTATGGCACAGTTTGCTAATCCATGCATGGGTTGATGGGCAGTTGGGTTGCTTCCACATCTTGGCAATTGTGGATTGAACTTCAATAAACATTCTAGTGCAAGTCTCTCCAATTCTTGAAGACAGGTTGGAGAGAGACTCTGTGGAGACTGTCCCAAGAGCTAAGATATGACAAGAACTGGAAAAGCCAGGGGCCAGGCACTCACCACTGGGTGATGAGGTACTTCAGGGATGGGCATGTATTGCCCTGTCCCAGGAGCACTGCAGCCTTAGCAGAAGCAGATGTGCCCACACTGTAACCTCTAACTCCAGCCAAGCATCTCTGACAAGTCAGCACCAGATATTAGACCCTGCACTGTTTGGAGCAGCGCTCTGCCCCTCTGCCAAAGCAGGAGAGACTGGGGAGCACTGTCCATTCCCTGCTGGAAGACAGAGACCTTTCACCAGGATGTCAGAGGTGAAAGGGAGAGGCTGGTGCAGACAATGTCCATGGCTGTGCACAATCAGGAAGTCCAGCATTAAGGACTGTGAAGGTAGCAATTGCCAATTTCTGCCCACATGTGTACAATATCAGCTCAGAGAAGCTTTTTTGGGAGGTGAAGAGTTTAGTGACCTTGAGGGGAGGAGCTGGGAGTCTGGGCATGGGTGGCATCTGGCACTGGGGTGGGGTGCTGGTTCCCTATGGGCTACAAACACTTTGAAGTCTACCCTGCCCCTAGGAATGGAACCACCTGCACCAACTTTACCTCCATCTGAAGCCGAGCCATCTCAGCTAAAGGACTGCATGTTTGGCGCTGACTTTTTTTTTTTTCTAAAGGGACAAGGTCTTGCTCTGCTGCCTAGGCCAGAATGCAGTGGCACGATTACAGCTCACTGCAACTTTGCAATTTGGGGCTCAAAGGATACTACCAGTGCAGCCTCCTGAGTTGCTGGGCCTACAGGTATGCATCACCAGGACTGCTAGACAATGACTGAGCCAACACCGGGGTATTTAGTGGGATTTGGAGTGACAGAAACCATTTGGAAGTTGGGAGTCAATTAGATTTGTGCCCTCTTTCATCCTAAAACTTAGCTTATTTTAGAAAGTTATTTCAAATGCAGATTTTTCCTTTTTCCTGTTAGATTTTCCCTCATGTGTGTCAGGTCACACAGCTATCAGGTGCCAAAATAGCTAACAATCTACCTTTATCTCCGCTGTCCACAGATTAGAGAAGAAGGGAGACAATTTACTTTTTTTGATCTCCATAAGAAAATCTTGAGCCTGCTTTTAAGAAGTCAGTGAACAGAGCAAGGATGGGAGAGTCTTTTTTTTGTTCTCAAAAGGAGCATAAAGGATAACAAATACTAGGCCGTGTGGAAGCAGCGTGGCCTGTCAGAGAGGGCTGCCATCTTGCTTTTGGGAATCCTGGCCTTTTCTTCCCTCAAAGGTTCTAAGACTCGAAGTTAGATCCCACTTTTGTGTTTAGCTTGTCCTTCTCTGGGTTACGCTGGGTTACCTTTTCTCTTCCAAAATCCCTTCTACTGAGGCGCTGAGGGCTAATACTGAATGGAAAGGGGAAGAACTAATAGGGCAAATTCCTTCAACTTTAAAATTGAACAATCTCTCCCTGTCCTCATACACTTTCATCTTCTCTCTCATCCAAACTCCACATCTCCCATACCCTACTGGAAGAATAACATGCTTTCTCTTGCCCATATGCTTTCTAGGTTTTTTAATGTTCCTGCTATCAGGGGGAAGGGGTGCCTCATTTAGCCTAAAGTATAAATGCTGAGAGTCCCACTTCACAAGTCTTGAACAGAAAGATAGACATTGAGAAATTTACCTCCCCCTCCCCCGGGTGCCTGTTTTATGCAACTTGAGAGAGTTGCAAAGGAGAACATTTGTTAGACTCTTTTGCTCTAAACTAGTCTTCTTACTTACTTCTGTGAAATTTAATGACATGTTTGCCTTTTGAAGCAGAATTAGATTGCTTTAAATCACAGAGCATAGCAAACCAAAGACACTTTTATAGAAGAAATGGGGTAAACCACAATTCTTACACTTTTTTCACATGGCTCTCAAACTCATTAAAACCGACTTCCAATCATTTAGAGGGTTTGTTAGAACAAAGATTGCTAGGACCTGAGAATTTGCATTTCTAGGAAGTGCCTAAGTTTCCCTAAAGCTCAGGTCAGGAGATCAGACTTTGAGAACCAGAGCATTGGAAGTGTTATGTATTCTCCACCCCAATTTCTATTCTCAACAAAACCCATCAAGTGTTTTTTCATTCTTTTGAGTTCATCTGAAATATTTCCAGAGGACATACCTTTTCCTTTCATTTACGTATAATTTAAATACCAAATAAACATCTTCATGATGGGCTTTGCAGTTGCCTTCCAGGATGTGGTGGTCAGGGCCTGCCTGGTTTGGAGACATGGCTGGCAAATAGACCCTGCCAGCAGGATGGCTTCTAGAAGCCTAAGGAAAGTATATGTTTATTTTCTTCTCAGCCATTGCCAGGATGTCCCTGGAATTCCTGGTGCTTTCTCTTTACCGTGATCAAAGCAACTTTCTTTATCTGGCACCAGTTCTAGGGAAGGTGGGGCCAGCAGGAGGGGAATGAGAATTCGGGTCCTGCCAATGGCTCTAGAATGGGGTTTTCCTATCATAATCAGTTGCTTTCAGGATATATTCTTCAGACTGTACTCTTTCAGTGGCAAATGAGAAAATACAAAGCTCAAATTACCTTAACCAAAAAAAGAAAGAAAAATGCACTGGCCCCCTTCCAGAGTAATTGGGAAGATCAGAGGAAGTCTAGCTTCAGGCACAGCAGGATCCAGAACCTTCCCAACTATTATCAAATGAGATCTTTTGACACCACTCAGCTCTACTTCTGTCTATATTAGCACCAGCAGCCATCTGGTGTCCACTATGAGCAAAGAATTGATATGGGCACTTGTAAGAGGGGTTATATATGCAGAAAGCAACCTGAGAGAGGCAGAAAAGAAAAGGAAATGCCTTGACTTTTCAATGCTATTCCTTTATCATAAATGCTTTTACCTCCTAAATCCTGACCATACAAAGCCTATAAATTTTCATCACTCACAACCCTTAAAACTTTCCCTGATTCCCCAGCATTTTCTGAATGCCACCAACGGTCTACCTGGGGGAGACAGTACAATTTTAATAGTCAGATGTCTCTGCTCTGGTGGGCACTTCCAGGGCCCTTACTAGCTTCCTATCTTCCAGCAAGTTACTTCACCTCTCTGTGCCTTGTCCTGATGAAATGAGGATAACAAGTATCTACCTCGTGGGTTGTTGTAAGAATAGCAAAACTATCAATGTAAAAAGTGCTAAGATGGTGGGTAGCAGAGAGAAAATTCTCAACAAATGTTTCCTTTAATTAATTTATTTTGCTTCAGTGCTACTTCTCTTTTTCTAATTTGTATCATTGTTTCTAGTGAAAGAACCCCACTATCACTTTGTGGGGAAGAAATCCTCAGGACCCTGACAGAAGTACAGCTATTCGGGAGACAGGTAGCAAAAGAAAGCAGGCCATGATTACAGCAACCCCCTTCCCGCACTCCTGTAAATCCTCACAACTCTGATAAGAGAACAGCCATCCTGGGAGGACAGCTAACAGTAGAAAGCAGGACAGACACCAAATGTCATGGTCAGAGCAACCTCTCCCCACCTTCCTGAAATGCTTCAAAGCTGGTGTTCCTGGGAAGCATCAGAATCTCCTACCCCAGTCCTGGCTGGCTCTAGAGATAAGGCCTTCATGCAAGATTAACACCTTTTGTGGAAGGCAGTATTTCTAAAATGGTCTCAGCATCATCCACTCTATAAAGCCTCCCCTCACCTCTCATGACCTCCTCCCACGTTCCAACTACACTAATAAAAGACCCTCGAAACTGTGTGAGGGGGGCTGACTTCTGGTCAGACTCCATTCTGCTTCTTTAAGATAAAGCCTATCCTTAATCTCTGGACTGTCCTCCTTTCCATTTTGTGGACCCTGGCTGGACTCTGTCCCTACACTTCTCAGCCTTTTTTACAGGTGAGGCCCCCTAGGCTATCAAAGAGTCCTGGTCCACAACTTGTGGAAGATACTGTAGCTACCATGAGGTCCAATGACCTCTCACGGTCGCCAGTGGTATCATGACTCCACGTGGTTCAGAGGAGTACTTACTGATGGGTACTCTCCATGTGTACCCCATCTTCTCCAGTCTCCAATTTTGTCTCTGATTTTCCCCCACAAGCCCACCAGCACACTGTGAACACTAGTGGAGCTACTGTCAACATTTAAGATACTAAGATCTTGAGGATCCAACAACTCCCATCTTCTTGGTACTGGTGGACTCTCCCAATGTTTCCAACCTCCCATGTCCATATGTCAAAACATGGATTTCTATATTGTACCTCACATTTGATCAGAAAGGAGACAAATTCTTTTTTTTTTTTTTTATAGACAGAGCCTCAAGCTGTCACCCTGGATAGAGTGCTGTGGCATCATAGCTCACAGCAACCTCCAATTCCTGGGCTCAAGCAAGTCTTTCACCTCTGCCTCCCAAGTAGCTGGGACTACAGGCGCCTGCCACAATGCCCGGCCATTTTTTGGTTGCTGCCGTCATTGTTGATTGGCAGGCCCAGGGTGGATTCAAACCCACCAGCTCAGATATATGTGGCTGGCGCCTTAGCCCGTTGAGCCACAGGTGCCGAGCCAGGGAGACAAATTCTAATGACTCCTCAAGAATTTATCCTCAGAGCCTGGTTTGAGAAATACTTTATTAAAAGTAACATCTAATTCTGTAGAAATCTTTCACTTGCCGATTATTGGTGTTAAAGAGAAGTTGTCCTTCATAGTTGTCAGAGGGACTCTACCTAACGAATCCAAATATTGTGATTTTGATGCAAGGTTCCCCATTCAAGGCTGGACAGGGAACCCCAGTTTTCCTAGGCTTGGGCAATTTCATGAAGGGAATGCCTTGACCTTTTGCCCTGAACTGGAGGGATTGCATAAGTTTGTTTGTCGATAACACTCATTAACATTGAAAATGTGTCTCTCCTTGCCAAGTCCTGGCCAAGTGTAATTCTCAGGACCTAATACCCTTAGAAAAAGAGCCCTTGTAGAGACTTTCCACTTGGTCTTTCCCCTTGCCAGAAGCTCTGGTGTTTTTTACTTCTTCTGTATTTCTAATACAATCCTATCTTACCACTGATCTGTGGTCCATGAATTCATTCCTTGAATCCCCAAAACCAAGAACCTACTGAGGAGAGGTAATAATTTGATCATTCATACCCTTACATTAACCTGAAATAATAATAATAATCAGAAGGAGGAGGAGGAGGAGGAGGAGGAGGAGGAGGAGAAGGAGAAGTAGTTGTCTTTTTATAACTGGTAAGGGAAAAATTATGATTCTCCTTGAAATGAAAACATGAGATAGTTCTGTCTCCAGAGGGTTATACACACACACACACACACACATTCACTAAGAGAAAATGCTGACTGCAATAGTGTTAATTTCAAAGTATTGCTGAGGGGAAACAAAGGAAACTGAGGGAGGCAATGGAAGTTAAGGGTTCAGAATGGACTCAGCCTGAAAGTTCTTTTTTAGAACTCAGAAAAAAAAGTGGGTAGAATTGAGAGCTTTCTTCCATCAGTACTGTTCACCCCAACTTTGTGTGAGTTCTTCATTCATATATAGTGAATTTTAAGCACCTATGACCCATACATTTATTATTTATGTATATTTCCCATCTCCTCAATGAGACAAAATTCTCAAGAGCAATCCTCAATTCTTTATTTGGCTCAAAAACAAAGAAGACTCTTTTATTCCATTTAGATGATAAATTGGGATGGTAGATTTTAAAGCTATGTCGACATCACCTATGGTCCAAGATTCTATTCAAAGTATATACTTACAGATAGAACCCGGGGAGAAAAGATAGAAAGATGGAGAAATGAGACCTGTTTAAAGGATTTGGCAGAGGAAATGAAATCAGCGCTAGAGGCTGCTTTGAAGGCCGCTTCTAGGAACAAGGAAGAATATATTCACTCATAGAAGTAGCAGTATAACACTGCATTTCAGAGACAGGCTGGAGTATTTTTTTCCTCTTAATTAGTTGAAAGACTGAATCTTCCTTAAAGTGCTGGCAACACAGAGGATTGTCAATCTGAAATCTGTCATTTCCTTACCTTTCTTCCTGGTCAGTGGGATGAGTGTTTGTCAGTCATGTGGGGTGCCAGGAAGCAGGGGCCTACAATACAGGCTGCCACCTGCACCTGACCTCAGGTGCCTCCAAGACCCTCCTCAATGTTCCACTAATCCTCTAGTAGCAAAATTCTAGGAACGCTTTTGATCTCTTATGCCAGGGATTTGCAGACTTCAGTAAACAGCAAGAGTCTGGGCTGGAGGGCCATCTGGTCTCTGTCCCAACCACTCAGCTCTGCCACTGTGACTTGAAAGTGGCCACAGATGACACATAAATGAATGAGTATGGCTGAGCTCCCATAAAACTTTATATATAAATGCTGAAATTCAAATTTTATATAACTTTCACATTATAAAATTTTCTTCTCTTCATTTTCTTCAGCCATTTGTAAAGGTGCAGACCATTCTCAGCTGCAGGTCACACAAAAACAGATGGCAGGCTATACTTGGCCTGCAGGCCACAGTTTACTGACCCTTGCTTTAAAACTCCCTGGGTTGTTCTAATGTGCAGCTGATGTTGAGAATGCCCAGCATAGACTTTGAGTTTCCTGAACCATTGACCTCATTTATCTTTGCCTCTCCACGTGGCACTTAATAAGGGTTGAATGAATTAATCTTTGTGGACTCCCTGCCTCCTTTTACCATTACTGGAATGGTTAACAAGCCAAGATTACTAACCAGGGAGCAGGGCAGGCTATGATTGGTAAGGCTGAATCCTGAGTCCTGGCAGGTGCTTCTGGTAATCAAGGGAGGCAAAGGGGCATATGTGAGGTGGGTGCTGTGGCAGCCATGGGGATGTGCCCCTTGAACCTCCCTTTAAAAGGACCTGCTGTGATGATGTGGGGGACTAGTGGGCAGTCACTAGCTGTGGCACTTGTAGCTCAGAGGCCATGTTTTCCTGGGCTGTTCCCAGCCCATCCTGGGCAGGAGAGGGGCCTAGAGCTGAGTCTTTCTTGACCCGTGAGGCCCCTTCTGCTGGGCCATCTCTGCCCTAGGGCTCTGCGCCAGGCTGCTGGGGGCTTCTCAGAGCTGCACTACAGGTGAGCCTCCTTTACCCCGGGCTTCCTTCTCTCTCTTCACAGCTATCAGACCTGCATGGGGACTGACGCTGCTCCCCAGCTATGCCCCATGCCCTCTCCCCTTTATCTCTCATAGGCGTGTCCCCCTGTTAATCTCTTCTTGGAAGATCTGGACAGACACCAGGAACTCAGGGAGAGAGAGGACTTTGTGAAGAGTAAGCATATCTCATTTTATCTCCTGTTTGGGATTTTTTTTTTTTTTTTGAATTCTCTTTCCATCCTTATTTCTCTGAAGATAGAATTAACAGGTTTAGTAAATGGCTATGCTGATTTTAATGTGATTGATGAAAGAATCACAGTCACCTGCAAAATTTCCTAGGCTCTCAGATATTCCCCGCGGGGAACTAATAATTCCTAGGAACTATTATATTGCGCTCATTGTTTCAGGTACAAATTCATCCTCTTTCCACTCATTTGTGCTAAACGTATGGAGTTGCCATGTCCCTGAGCACACCTGGGAGCTGTGCTGGGTTTGGCAATTTCAAGACTGACTCCAGACTGGGTTGGTGACCAACAGGTAACGAATGGGACAAGCTGGGCAGTGTTCAATGTCCCCAGCTTTTCTCTGTCTTCATTGTCGTTGTGTGGTATCTGTTTGAGTATAGGTATTGGAGTTTATCCCTGGGAAAGAATGATGCTCAGAAAACAGATAAAAACATCTGGGCTCCCTGCCAGGGGTCTGAGATCTGCAGACAGCCACCATCCCCAAAGAGAACAGCGGGCGGACTCCAGGCCTGCGTTCTCACTCTCCCTGGGTGTACCTACCTGGTTCAGAGCAATGGGCAGTTTCCGGCTTCTGCTTTCCTGTGGGGCAAGGGTGTCTAGTGCAGTTCTTATCACTTCAGGTTTTGGGCTGGGTGGAGCTTGGAGATGTCATCAAGGGGCACTGTGGGTTGGTCTGGGCTGACAGAATCTAGCAGGATCTGGTGTGCAGCTTCTGGGATTGACAGAGGTGTGAGAGTGGGCATTTGGGGCTAAGTCCTGGCTTACCTCAGGCACACCCCTAGAAACCCCAGGAAGTAAGAGTCTCAGCCCAAGTCCTGGGAAGGGCGTTGTTAAAACTAGACCTGAATTATGTGCTCACAACTGTGCAAAAGCAGCCCCCTGTGGAAGGGCCTCTGGAACAAGGCAGTGGGGGTGATGTGTCCAGTAGAAAGGGAGGGGAACAGTAGCTGCCACTATCCTCCACACGTGACAGAAGGCAGGTCAGAGGCCAGGCCTTCAGGCGAGATCCACGAGCACACCAGTGTGGAAAGTGGTTGTGCAGAGTTCAGGTAGGCAAAATGAGAAGATCTGCCTTCCGGGCAGAAGGAGGACGGCTAACACGAGAGCACCACGAGAGGGCCGCCCTGGATGCTGCACCTGCTGGAATGTATTCTGTCCACCTACAAATGATGAAAGATCTTTCTCAACAAGGTTCAACAATAAAAAGCTGAAGGTAGAGGGGCTCCACACCATGTATGTCTGTAGCTCAGTGGGCTTCAAGGGCCAGGTTCTTCCTGCCTTCCCATTTTCATCATCTCAGCATTTGTCTTTAGTGCCAGGCAAGGCCCCCTTACAGTCACACCATGGCATGTGTCTAAGTTGTCACTACCTTGTGTAGCAAAATTGAGGTGCATAACACCTGTTTCCAACCATGGCACAATATGCAGAACATAAAATTTACCATCTTAACCATTTTTTTTTTTGAGATGAAGTTTCACTCTGTTGCCCAGGTTAGAGTGCCATGGCTTCAGCCTACCTCACTTACCTCTACACCAGCAACCTCAATTCCTAGGCTCAAGCAACCTTCCTGCCTCAGCCTCATAAGTAGAAGGGACTACAGGCACCGGCCATAATGCCCCTCTAATTTTTCTATTTTTTAGTAGAGATAGGGTCTTGCTCTTGCTCAGGCTGGTCTCAAATTCCTGACCCCAAGTTATCCTCCTGCCTCAGCCTCTCAGTGCTGGAATTATAAATGTGAGCCACCACACCCTGCCATCTTAACCACTTTTAAGTGTATGCTGCAGTGGCATTAAGTACATTCACCTTGTGCAACCATCACCACCATCCACCTCTAGAACTCTTTCCATCTTGAAAAGATGAACCTCTGTACCCATCAAAAAATAACTTGGTGCCTTAGTCCATTCCTGCTACTATAACAAAATATGTTAGGCTGAGTAATAAATAAATCATAGAAAGTTATTTATCATAGTTCTGAAAGCTGGGATCAAGTTCAAGGTCAAGGTGTTGGCTGATTTAGTTTCTAGTGAAACCTCATTTTCTGCTTCCAAGATAGCACATCTTATTGCATCCTCCATTCCCTAAATACCATGATCTATCCCTAATTTAGAAAGAAGAAGTGATTTACATTTTCTTCAGCATTTATTGCTTGTAGAATGTGTGAGTCGAGAGATCAAAATAGATGCCCCTTTATCAACTAAGATGGACCATAAGGTTAAGGAAACAAAAGTTACCTGTGGACGAAGGGTTCAGGGCTTAATCGGCATGGCAACTTCCTAAATTCCTACAAGAGAAAGTATACTTTTGCTATTGGGCTAGACACTTTCTAACTCTGATTTACAATCCAGACCACTACAGCTTTGACTGGATAGAGGGCTGTCCTTATAAACTAATTCCTTCTTCCCTCCCCTGTCCTCCTTTCCCCTCCCTTCACCTCCCTTTTCTTTTTTCTTTTCTTCCTTTCCTTTCCTTTTCTTTCCATTTTCCTTCCCCTCCCCCTCTCCTTCCCCTTATTCCTCTCCTTCCCCTTCCCCTTCCCCTTTCCTGTCTCACTCTTACCCAGGAAAGAGTACAGTGGCCTCATCATAGCTCACTGCAATCTCAAACTCTTGGGCTTAAGTGATTCCCCCCAATTCAACCTCTCAAGGCATAATATTTTTAAAAATATATTTTGTAGCCAGGTACAGAGGCTCATGCCTGTAATCCTAGTATTCTGGGAAGCCAAGGCAGGTGCATTGCCTAAGCTCAGGAGTTCTAGACAAGACTGAGCAAGAGAGGAACCCCGTCTCTAAAAATAGCCAGGTGTTGTGGTGGGTGCCTGTAGTCCCAGCTACTCAAGAAGCTGAAACAAGAGAATCATTTGAGCCCAAGAATTGCAGGTTGCTGTGAGCTATAATGCCATGGCACTGAGGGTGACAAAATAAGACTCTATCTCAAAAAAAGAAAAAAAATATGCATTTTGTGAAATATATATATATACATTACTTTTTTTTAGAGCAAAAAGTTTTTTGTTTTTTAAATTATTTTTTATTAAATCATAACTTTGTACATTGGTGCATTTATGGGATTTAGGGTACTGCTTCGATATACAATGTTAAATGTTTGCATTGAACTAAGCAACACATCCATCACAATTGTATTCATTTCTTAATAGTTTTGAAATGTACCATTGCATCATGTACATTAGGTGAGGTCCCCCCAAATACCCTCCCTCCTTCCATATCCCCCCTCCTCTCCTCTCTCTCTCCCCTTCCCTTCTACTTTCTGGACAATAGTTATGTTTTGCCATTTGTATGAGTATGTAGGTGATTATATATTGATTTCATAGTAGTATTGAGTACATTGGATACTTTTTCTTCCATTCTTGAGATACTTTACAAAGAATAATATGTTCCAGCTCCATCCAGGTAAACATAAAAGATGTAAAGTCTCCATCCTTTTTTATGGCTGCATAGTATTCCATAGTGTACATATACCACATTTTGCTAATCCATTTATGGGTTGATGGGTACTTGGGCTGTCTTGGCTACTATAAACTGTGCTGCAATAAACATTCTGGTGCAAATGTCTTTGTTGTAAAATAAGTTTTGATCACCTGGGTATATACCTAGTAGAGGAATTGCAGGATCAAACAGAAGGTCTACTTTTAGTTCCTTGAGAGTTCTCCAAACTCCTTTCCAAAAAGATTGTATTAGCTTGCATTCCCACTAACAGTGTAGAAGTGTTCCCTTCTCTCCACATCCACACCAACATCTGTAGTTTGGGGATTTTGTGATGTGGGGTAATCTGACTAGAGTTAGATGATATCTCAAAGTGGTTTTGATTTGCATTTCTCTGATGATTAAGGATGATGAGCATTTTTTCATGTGTTTGTAGGCCATGTGCCTGTCTTCCTTAGAGAAGTTTCTGTTCAAGTCTCTTGCCCACATAGAAATGGGGTCATTTATTATTTTCTTATTGATTAGTTTGAGTTCTCTGTAGATTCTAGTTATCAGACCATTGTCAGAAGCATAACCTGCAAAAATCTTCTCCCATTCTGAAGGTTGTCTATTGACTGTCTTCTTTTTTTTTTTTGGCTGGGGCTGGGTTTGAACCCGCCACCTCCCATGTTGGCTGTCTTCAAGTGTTTTACCTGCACTTTCTTCTAGTATTTTTATAGTTTCATGTCTTAAGTTTAAATATTTTATCCAGTGAGAATCAATTTTTGTTAATGGTGAAAAGTGTGGATCCAGTTTTAGTCTTATAGGTCACTAGCCAGTTCACCCAGCACCATTTGTTAACTAGGGAGTATTTCCCCCACTGAATATTTTTGATAGGCTTGTCAAAGATTAAATGATGATAAGTAGCTGGGTTCATCTCTTGGTTCTCTATTCTGTTCCAGAAATCTACCTCTCTGTTTTTGTGCCAGTACCATGCTGTTTTGATCACTATAGATTTATAGGATAGCCTGAAGTCTGGTAATGTGATACCTCCTGATTTGTTCTTATTTCTGAGCAATGTATTTGCTATTTGAGGTTTTTTCTGATTCCATATAAAACAAAATACTATTTTTTCAAGTTCTTTAAAGTATGACAATGGTGCTTTAATAGGGATTGCATTAAATCTGTAGATTGCTTCAGGTAGTATGGACATTTTAACAATGTTGATTCTTCCCAGCCATGAGCATGGTATGTTTTTCCAATTGTTAACATCTTCAGCTATTTCTTTTCTCAGAGTTTCATAGTTCTCTTTATAGAGATCTTTCACATTCTTTGTTAGGTAAATTCCCAGATATTTCATCTTTT
>CAUYON010143266.1:0-29397 GCA_963573935.1 Arctocebus calabarensis | reverse complement strand
TGTATCTGGGAATAAAATTGCAACATCTGCTTTTTTCTGATTTCCATTTGTCTGAATTATGGATGACCATCTCTTCACCTTGAGTATATATTTATCTTTTAAGGTAAGATGAGATTCTTATATGCAGCAGATATCTGGCCTGAGTTTTTGTATCCAGTCAGCCAACCTGTGCCTCTTTAGAGGACAATTTAAACCATTCACATTAATTGAGAGTATTGATAAGCCTGGTAGAATTTTGTGTATCAAGTTTTTTGAAAATGCAGTGGACATTTTTAATCCTTTCGCCACTGGGGAAGTTGGAATTTGATCAAAAGTTTCTGTGTGAGTTTACTTTTATGGTGAAGGATTGTTCTGGTCATTATGGAGGATAGGTCAGAGAATATCCTGGAGAGCTGGTTTAGTTATGGCAAATTTCTTCCACATGTGAATGTCACTAAAGTATTTAATTTCTCCATGATAAATGAAACTCAGTTTAGCTGGATACAGGATCATGGGTTGAAAGTTATTTTGTTTTAGGAGATTAAAACTCGATGACCACCCTCTTCTAGCTTGCAAAGTTTCAGCAGAGAGATCTGCAGTCATTTTAATATTCTTCCCCTTGTAGGTTATGGTTTTCTTATGCCTGACTGCTTTCAGAATTTTCTCTTTCATGTTAACTTTAGTGAAGTTAATTATGATGTGCCAGGGTGATGTCTTATTCAGGTTGAGTCATGCTGGTGTTCTGAAACTGTCTGTTATCTGAATTGCAGAATCTCCTGGCATGTCTGGAAAGTTGTCCTTCATAATCTCATGAAAAACGGCCTGTGTGCTTTGGCAACTTCGTTGTCTTCAGGAATTCTTATAAGGTGAATATTAGTTATCTTCAAATTATCCCAAAGCTCTCTGAGAGAATGATCTGGTTTTGCTCTCCATTTCTCTTCCTCTTTGACTGCTTGGGAGCATTCAAAAGTTTTGTCTTCAATGTCGGACATCCTTTCTTCTACTTCATTCTGTTACTGAGGGATTCTACTGTATTTCTCAGATCTCTGAGGGCTACCAATTCTTGTCTCAGTGTGTCAAAATCTTTAGTGATTTTGTCTTTGAATTAATTGAATTCTTGAGACAACTTTTAAATTGCCCCTTGAATTTCTAATTCCAACCTTACTTCCATTCTATTAATCTTATTTGCAATCAAAATTCTGAATTCGATTTCTGACATCTCAGACATTTGTATATGAATGGGGTCTTCAGTTGTAACCATGGTATTGTTCCTTGGGTGAGTTGATCTACTTTGGTTATTCATGTTACCGGAGTTTTTCTGCTGATTCTGCCTAATGATTTTTTTACACCATTTGGCTAGATGAGCAGATAAGGTGAAGTTGGCTTTGAGGGGCTCCTGGAGTAATGGTTAACCAGCCCTTCACCCAAGAGGTGTGACTAGTATCTGTACCTTTTCCCCTAGAGCTTTGCAAAGGACCCATACAGCTACGGCTTGAGACACAGGGGACTTACTTGGTGTGGTGGAACTAAGTGGCTCTGTCTTGTCTTCAGCTGGTCTCTGCCCTACCCTAATGAATTAGTTACTCCAGGTTGAAGTCTCAGCTGTGGAGAAATACTAGCAATTAAGTCACCTCGTCCCCCATAGGCAACAACTGGAAAAGGAAAAGCGAACCTTCCCACAACCACACACTTAGGGTACCACTTTGAATAGTCCTCAGGTGATTGGTCCAGTCTGAGAGATCTGAATCAGTTGTCTCAGATAGCACCTGGTCTGAAGCGAGGGAATTCAAAAGGTCTATGGCAACTAGATAGCAAGGGTCTGCTGGCAGCTTGAGTATGACTTGTTGTGATGCTCTGTGGAGTCAGAAGGATGTTCCACCCCCCTACCAGCAAATAAATTAGTTTGGGAAGGTTGATGCCTCCTTTCCCACCTTGTACCTCTGTCACACCCAGTCACTGGTAACCCTGTAGGGCTATGACCCAGTTCCCTCCAATGAGTAGATGCTCCAGGGATTTGAGCTTGCTTGAGTCACAGAGAGATCTTATATCTCCTCCCCCAGGACTTTGCACTCTTCCGCCATCTGGCAGCAGGTGGATAATGGAAGATGGGGCGGTTCACTAAGTTCCAGCCTCACCCCTGATTGCTGACACTTACATTTATGCCAAATTTGTGATTCTGTCCTGGCTATATTCCCCTACAGACCAGTCTCTGTTTGAGTTCACAGAAACTGCGACTCAGCTCTGATCTGTGCCGCTGCCCAGAGCTGGTGTTTCTGTTTCACCTGCAGTCTGTGTTGGAGTGGATGCAGCTCATACTCATCTGGGAGTCCCAATGGCCTGGTGCCTTTGTCTCAGCTATGATCCCTTGAGGGCTGGGTGTTTCTTAGGCTAACTAAAGCAGTTCTGTGGCTCAGCCCCGCCCTGGGAGTATGCCATCTCTGCGCACACATCTGTTCTCTGTTCCATCACACTCAACCTAGGCCAGTACCACCTCAGGCATACCCTTTGCTCACAGGGTCTGTATTACCATCCCAGATCTATCCCACCAGTGTCTACCACCAGAGAAGATGCCCAACTTCCTCTGGGTTGCCCAGAGAGATAGGAAGTGTCCTTCCAAAATATCCCTAGGAGTGTGAGGCCTCTTGTGTCCACTGCTGCTGCTGCTGTGTACCGGGGGCACTGCCTTTCCCTTTCCCTTACAGTTCCTTCATTTCACTGTTTTCTCCTTACCCCTCTGCTGCAGAATCAACACAGACCTGCAACAGCCCACACCCTGTTCACACCTCTTGAGAAAATGCCCAAGAATCTGAACACCCTGGGGGACAGGCTTCTAGACCTTGGGGTCAGAGTGGAAGGGAGTGCTGGGAGTTCAGAATTGCAGGTAGAGAATATATACAGTTTTATGCCCGGCAGGAGAGTGCCATGGCACCCTAGTAGGGGAAGGAAGTCTGGTTTTTGGAGGGTTTCTCCTGTGGGATAAAATGGGAGGATGTTTAAACTCAGCTTGCTTGTTGTAGAAAGTACACTTCGAGCCATTCTCATGGGAGAGGGGACTCCCATCTGCTTGGCAATGGATTTTATACCTTTTGTTTGTATCCTTGGGGTTGCAGCTTGCCTCAGGAGGGTTGATGTGCATTCTTCAATTTTGTCTGTTGGGTCAGCTCCACACCATCAGCTTATATGCTATTTCTCCTTCCAGATGGGAGCCTCTGTGGAAAGCTGGCTCCAGTTGGCCATCTTGCCTCTACCCCCTGAAAAATTTTTTTCTTAAAATCTGTGAAAAATCGTAAATGCATTCAAAGAATATTTGGAAAAAATAATTACCACGTAAATCTTTTCCCTAGAATTAAAATTGATGGTTAATAATGTTATTGATTTTAATCTTTGTACATTATTTGGCAATATTAATTTAATATGCATGATATCATTTAAGTCTCACTATAATCTATTATAAAGAGTGTGTCCATGATGCAGATAAAGAAGCCAAAGCCTCAGGGAGCTTGAGTGGGAGTCAGTAGGAAGTGATGGACTATTGAAGACCATCACTCCAGCTCCAAAGGCCACATTCTTTGTTATTTGCAAATACACTTGTACAAGGAGAGATTTACTCAAACCAAATATAAAATATTGGCATTTTCAGCTTCTTGGAGTCATCATTCTGTATAGAATATACATAGCAGGCTTTAGTTTTGGGGGGTTTTTTTGAGACAGAGTCTCACTATATCACCCTGCGTCATGGTGTCGCAGCTTACAGCAACCTCAAACTCTTGGGCTTAAACGATTCTCTTGCCACGGCCTCTGGAGTAACTGGGACTAATGAGCCTGCCACAATGCCTGGCTATTTTTTGGTTGCAGTTGTCATTGTTGTTTAGCAGACCTGGGCCAGGCTTGAACCTGCCAGCCTCAGTGTATATGGCCAGCGCCCTACTCACTCAGCTTTGAGGTATAATTATTCTTAAAATTTTTTGGAAAATTTACTTTCCTTAATGGTTATAGGGCTGTTCACATCATATATTTCATACTAGGTGAATTATAATCATGTAAGTACTTAGTGCTACAAATTTTCCCTCAACATAGTTTTAGCTGCATCTCCTATATTCTGATATATTTTCATTTTTCTTCAGTTCATTGTATTTTTTAAATTACTCATGCGACTTTATCTTTGATCCATGGCTTATTTAGAAGTATGTTATTAACCTTTCAAGTACTTAGAGATTTTTATGTTTTTGTTATTGTTTTCTAATTCAATTTCATTGTGGTCAGAGAATATAATCTGTGATTCCAATTTTACATTGTTTGAGAGTGTTTTAATGGGGCATATTGTGGTCAGTATATATTCCATAGGCACTGAAAAAGGAAATATATTCTGCTGTTGTTAGGTGGAGTTTTCTATAAATATTGGTTAGATTCTGTTGTTTGATGGCATTGTTGAGTTTTTATATCCTCACTGATTTCCTGTCTAGCTCTATTAATTTTAGAGAGAAGAATGGTGAAATTTCCATCTTTTGTAGTGGATTTATATGTTTATTTTCACTTTTATCAGTTTTTGCTTCACATATTTTATAGTCCTATTGTTTGAATCCACATTTTGGTTGCTAATCTTCTTGGTAGATTAACATTATATAATATTCCTCTTTGTTACTAATAATTTCCCCTGCTAAAGTCTACTTTATCATAATTATATTGCCATACTTGCTTTCTTTTAAGAGATAGTTGAATAGTATCTCTGTTTCTTTATTTTTACTTTTAACTTATATCATTTGAAGTGAATTATTTGTAAGAAGTATAAAGGGTTGGGTCACTTTTTTAGTCTAGTCTGGCAGTCTTTATCTTTTATTTAGTGTATATAGACCATTTACATTTAGTGCAGTTCTTGATATGTTAGTACTTAAGCATATAATTTATTTATTGTTTTCTGTTTATTCTCCTTGTTTTTAGTTCTCAGTTTTCTATTTCTCTATCTGCTTCTTGGTTACTTGAACTTTTTTTAGAATTCCACCCTGATTTATCTGTAGTGACTTTCATTATTATCTGTGCATACATATTTTTTGTGGTTGTTCAGCCTTCTCTTATACCACTCCAGTGGGAGGATAGGAGGAAAAGGGGTAAAGCACCTCATTACAGCCTACCATGGCTGGAATTCAAGGCTCTCCAGTGTACCAGGTGTGAGTAGGTATAGAGCCACAATGTTTTTGTGGTGTCCAGTTAAGGGAGTGTGGTTATTCTTTTAAAACTTTTCTATCTCACTAAGATGCTTTTTTTCCTTGTCCTGTGAGTTCCCTGCCCCATCTCATCTGAGCTTGCTCCTGGAAAACACTTCCCAAGTAGTGGTGTGAGAGTTTTTCCCTCTACTCTCACACCACAGCAAAAAGTTTCTATGAATGCTGGTGTTTTTCTTCATAAGCAGCAGGCACCAGCTGGATATCCTCTAATTCAAGTCTGTCACTATCTGAACACAATGAAGACAGTGTCATATCTTACAAGGTGAGGGCTCAGTCCCAAAACTTACCCCCACTCACATACCAGTCACAAGTCTTGGCCTTCAGAATTTCTTACCAGCTGGCTTCAAGTTGGCGCTCACACATCCCCTACTTTAGGTTTGATTAATTTGCTGTAATGGCTCATATAACTCAGGGAAACATGTTACTGGGTTATTATAAAGGATATTATAAGGATACAGATGAAGAGATGCAGAGGATGAGGTATGGGAGAAGGATGTGGAGTTTCCATGCCTACCTGGGCAGACCACCCTCTAAGAACCTCCTTGACATGTTCACATATCCGGAAGCCCTGTGATCCCAGTCCTGTTGGGTTTTTGTAGTCAGCCATAGGGAAATGTGATTGGCTTTCAGAGTATGGGATAGGTCCTCTCTGGAATGAGGGTTGTAGGATGACAGTAAAAACCAGAATGGTGGGGGAAGATTAGAATCCTGCCTTGGGGCAAGAGAGAATCAGAGAGATTCTGTTTTCTGAGGCCTAACACACCAAACATTATAACAAAAAACTATAGCATGGGAGTTAATATGCCAGGAACTGTGAACAAAAATCTATATACATACCATACACATACATACACACACACACACACACACACATTTTAACACCACAGGGTTCTTTGCGTGCTCACCCATTGGTGTTTCAGGATTGTCAGCTTTTTCAGCATCTAGAATATATTAAGTAAAAAAACTTACGGAAGTCACCAACACATTACTCTTCAGGTCCCACGTTCACTAGACAGTCTGCTTTCTTCTCTTCACTTTACATCATCTTCATATATCTGTGATACATATTATATTTATATATGTCCAGAGTTTTGTGGTATTTGGAGAAATAGGGATAAGTATGTTTCTTACAGATTATTGAAAGTAGAAGTCTCTTTGTTTTTTATAGGAGTTATAAGACTGAATTAAGTATAGTGTGAAATCCACGGGCCACTTCTTGACACATCTGACTGGCTTAGCAAATGTTAGCTATTATTATCATATATGCATTGTCAAGAATGACTTTTTAAAGGAGGGGTTTGTTCCATCACCCAGGCAGAAGTGCAGTGGTGCAATCCTAGCTTACCTGTAACCTCAACTTCTGGGCTCAAGCAAGCTTCTTTCTAAAATGTAAATCCAATAATACTATGTCTGATGCCTCTCCTACTTAAAATCCTCGTAAATGTATCTTATTACGTACATAATGAAAGACTTTTTTTTTGTTGTTTGTTTTTTGCAGTTTCTGGCCAGGGCTGTGTTTCAACCCGCCACCTCTGGCATATGGGGCCAGCGCCCTACTCCTTGAGCCACAGGCTCTACCCAATGAAAGACATTTAAATGTCTTTGGTAGACATTTAAAATTTTTCTTTCATGGTTCAAGTGCTGTACTTGAAAATACTGGAATGCCTCCCACAGTTTTCTCTGCTCCGCCCTGCCTCTGCATCTACACCCCTAAAAGCAAATCTGAGTTGTGTCTTTCTGGTTTCCTTTGATGACACTGATCATAAATCCGTTATGACACTTATTACAGTATTACTTATATTTCTCCCTGCTGGTCTTTAAGCCCTGTATAAACAGGGATCCTGTGCCTTATTTATCTTTATGTTCCTAGTGCATGAACTGTTTGAAACCCTGATTTTTAATAAAGGTTTGTGGAACTAAGGAAGACCAGCATTGAGGTTACTACATTGATTTGAGGAGAATGATGAAAGCTTAAACTTATACTATAGTGGTTATAAGGATGGAGAGACGGTGGCTTTAAAATAGGGTGGGTGAAGGATGATTTTTGGTTATCTGACTTGGTGAATATAGATAGCATTCATCTAGTTGAGAAATATATAAAGAGTAATATTATGGGGAGAAAAGAAATCCAGCATGATGTTATCTAAACTTGGGTCATTTCCAGTGGTAATTTTGGCCACATTATAGAACTAGAAAATAAAGTCTGAAATGTTCAACAAATAAAAATATATAGTAAAATTAAAAATTAGGTTGGGAAAGGTGGCTGAACCTGTAATCCCAGCACTTTGAGAGGCTGAGGCAAGAGTATTACTTGAGCCCAGACGTTCAAGGCCACCACAGGGAACATAGACTTCACCTATGAAAAAAAAATAGAAACTAAAGTTAAATTATATGTAAATTGTATGTATGAATACACATACATACACATGTACCCATCACCTACAGAATGAAAGTGTGAAATAAGTATTCAATGTCTACCTACATGCTTTCTTTTCTCTTCTCTTTGTGATCGGATAGCTTGGCAGTTGAGGTAGTAATTCTAATTTGGGATGTTCCCTGTGGATAAAATATCTTTGCGAATACCTATGATTATAATTTTTTTTTTTTTGATGGGGTCTCATTACGTTGCCCAGGCTGGAGTACCATGGCTATTCACAAGCTTAATCCCGCTACTGATCAACACAGGAGTTTTGACCTGCTATTTCTGATCTGGACCAGTTCACCCTTCCTTAGGCTGGTGGACCCCATCTCCCAGGAGGTCACTATATTTATGCCAAACTTAGTGCAGACATCCAGTTGTCATAACACACTACACTACAGTCCAGAAGTCCTAGGCTTAAGCACTCTGCTTGCCTCAGCCTCCCAGGTAGCTGGGAATACAGGCATATACTGCCACACCCAGCTGAATCTAATCTTGGAGAGAACTTCTTAAAACCCAGAGAAATATAAAGTTATAGGAGACAAATTTATCTTTTGATTCTCAGCATCTGACTTCTAACACACAAAGAGATTTAAATACATACATACATACATATATATATATATATATATATTTTTTTTTTTTTAAGACAGTTTCACTATGTTGCCCTGGGTAGAGTGCCGTGGCATCATAGCTCACAGCAACCTCCAATTCTTGGGCTTACGTGATTCTCTTGCCTCAACCTCCCAAGTAGCTGGGATTACAGGTACCCACCACAACACCTGGCAGTTTTTTGTTGTTGTAGTGGTCATTGTTGTTTGGCAGGCCCAGGCTGGATTTGAACCTGCCAGCTCCGGTGTATGTGGCTGGTGCCCTAACCATTGAGCTACAGGCGCTGAGCCTTAAATACATATATTTTAACAGACGAAAATATAGAGCAGTTACAGGGGGTGTGTAGGTGATCTGGACAGAGTCTTCCAAACAATTCTGTGGTTCTTTCTCAGGAGGCAAGCCATGGAGAGTCCCTACGTTGCTGTTACAGGTTATTGATGCTCCAGCCCAAAGACGGGAGAATAAGACTAGGAGTAGCACCCTGACCACATTGTGCCATCAAGAAAATATTTTGATCCTGTAGACAACATTAATTCATGTCTGTATAACTAATGTGGACCATTTCAATCTTACTGTCTCTTTACCTGCTTTGTGTACCTTTTCTTGGCTGTTCTTTTAGACATTTCTTTCCATCATCATGAGGCATTGAGGCTATCTTAAGCCTCCCACCAATTGATTCTGACGTTTCAAATGAAAGTTGCTTACAATAATCATTTTTTGTATCTTGGCTCTTATGCCCTAGGAATTATTAGAGAGCATGTTCTCCTCTCCTTTCCCCATCACCTTATAAATGTAAAATTCTTAATTAGTGACATTTAAATTATTTGCTTGCCTTTTCTGTTAAATTTCTTGTAGAAATAGGCTCTAACTTCCACTTATGTATTTACCATAGCTAAATTACCTATTTTTAATATTCTCAACAATATAGCTAGATAGTATAGTTTATCCTCCATTTTATAGATGAAGAAAATAAGAATCAAAGATTAGATATTATTTTCCTCAAATACATCATAAGTACATTTCCCAGCCAGCACTGGAACTCAAGACCATCTGATTTTAAAGCCCTGCTACTGCTTCCGTTTCACATTATTAAAGGAAAAACTTTAGGCCAATTTAACAGTTTATTTGAGCAAAGAGCAATTCATGAATCAGGCAGCATTCAAAGCTGAAAGAAGTTCAGAGACCTGCACTCTAGCAGCACTGCGGGGAGCCTTTATAGGATGAACTTAGAAACAAAACAGAGGAATCACCTGACTTGCTACAGCTGTACATTTGCTTATTTGGATATGGTCTTATGGGAGGTCTCTAGTTATGTAACCAATGGGCTATTTGTGATTGGCTGAGGCTTATTATTTGGTTTTCAAGTTAGTTACAAGAAATATTTCCAACGTAAGTTACAGTTTGCTTACTGAGACAACCTCAGGCTTCCTTACTTGAACAACGTTGTATCAGGCTCTTGGGAAGATATACGATTTACTAAACAAGCTAATATTTCATATCTGTGTATTTTATTGGCATTTGAAATGGAGAAAAAATGAATAATTTTTAAAATAGTCTTATGAATGACTTCCCTTTTGTAGGAAAGAACTTGTCCTGGGTCATTAGCCATATATGAGTAACTTTATGTCTCAGATGCATTTTAGATACTCTTCTATCCTGTGTTCTCAATGTTATTAAGTAAAGACTTGAACTGTTGTGATAGTTAATTTTCTGTATAAGCTTGACAGGGCCCTGGAGTTTGCAGACATTTGGTCAAACATTTTGTGTGGTGATATTTCTGAATGAGATTAACATTTGAGTGAGTAGACTGAGCAAAGGAGATTGTTCTCCTGTCAGAAGTGCCTCATCTAATCAGCTGAGGGTCTGAATAGAATGAAAGGGCCAAGTAAGAGGGACCTTCTCCCGACTGAGCTGAGACACCAGACCAGTGTCCCAGCTTGAAGACGGGCAGAAATACTCAGTCTTCTATTCTGCTAAGGCCTTCAAAAGATTGGCTGAGGCTCACTCACATTAGGAAGGGCAGTCTGCTTCACTCAGCCTACCAATTCAAATGCTAATCTCATCCAGAAATAAGGTTTAACTAAACATCTGGGCATTTTGTGACCCAGTAAAGTTTCATATAAAATTAACCATTAAATCACATGTAGCTGACCACTTAACATGTAGCTAGAGCAGCCAAGAACCTGAGTTTTGAAGTGTATTTAATTATGAGTAATTTAAATGTGAATAGCTACACATGACAATCATGGTTACTATATTGAATAGCACAGCAGTAGATAGTTTCAGTCCTAGAATGGAGCTTTGATTGATGCTGCAGGACCATTCAGAATACTTTTCCAGTATCTGGCTCTCTCCTGGGCCCCTTGGAACACTTGCTGTGGGAGAACCAAGCTACCATGCTGGAAGTCCATCTACCCTGAGACTGCTGTGCTATGCTAAAAAAGAACAAGCTAGCTACATGGTAAGGGTGCATAAAGGAAGAGGAAGAGCCATCCCCGTCTCTTCTCGCCATCCCAACTGAAGCAAAAATAAGAATAAAGAAATCATATTGGATCTCTGAATCAAAAATAAGAATAAAAAAATCATATTGGACTTCTGATACACTCAGACCTTCAAGATGACTTCAGTCCCAGCTACCATCTGACTATAGCCATATGAAATCTCCCAAGCCAGATGTTCCAGCTAAACCCATAGAACCGTAAGAGATAATAAATTGTTGTCTTAAGCCACTAAGTTTTGTAATAATTTTGTAAACAGAAGCCACTAAGTTTGGGGGTAACCTCAAAAACAATACTTAACCAGAATAGAAATGTACAAGGTAATCAAAGTTTCCTATTTGTCTGGCCCCTCTAGTTCCCAGTCTTCTTTTCCTTTCTGTTTTCTGTGTCCTTGCTTTTGATGGTGCAACTTTAATACAGGATGTCCATAAAGTTTGTGTGGAATTTAAAATAGTGTGGAAACGCAGACTCTGTGGACATCCTGTATTTGGAGCTGAACTTGCACTTCAGGAAATCACAATTATCTGACCTTCAACTGTCTTGGATTCCTGTCCTCATGTTTAAAAAGCTTTTTTAACAAAGTTATCTGCTTTTTTCTTCTTTTGAATAAGCCAACTTGGGCCAGTGCTTCATTTTTTCTTCTTTACTAAAGGCCATAACTAATTAATACAATGCAAAACTTTGCTCTTTCTCAACCACTTCTCCTGTAAAAGTCTAACCTTAGAGGGCCTATTGTCTATGTCCAAGATCAGCATTTTAATAGTTGCTTTGCTCCCAGAAGAAAATGGATGTGAGAAGAAGGAGGGAGTGTGTTGGGCGTATACTCAAATAATAACTACTATGGAAACAACACCATTTGTTTGTAACAATAAGACTAGTCTTGCAATGAGATCCTATATAAGCTATGCAACTTGTAAATTTTGCTGTTTAACCCAATTATATAGCTTTGAGCATTAGCTCATAAGAATTGTACTTTTATTCCAAAGAGTTCAACATTTTCTGAAAATTCAAAAGGAATTTGTAAATATGATATTTTTTTATGATATTAAATGTCATAAAAACGTTTAGAGCAAAGTTTTCTATCATATGATTGTTCTTAGCATTTTTTGTATAATTGCCTTTGAGGAAAAATTTACTTAGGTCTGTACTACATGAGTGATTTTTTTTTTCATTCTAGTACTAAGAACATGGAATTGGCGATGGATAATTCATATGATTTCAATCAGCGAAACTCATGTAATGGAATTTCGTCTGAGAAGAAAAACAACTTCCTTGTATCAGAAGATCATGGACAGAAAATCTTAAGTATACTACAGAATTTTAGAGAACAAAATGTCTTTTATGACTTCAAAATAATCATGAGTGATGAGATAATCCCCTGTCACCGCTGTGTGTTGGCAGCCTGCAGTGACTTCTTCAGGTACCTGCTGCCTTGTCTGTGCCTCCGACTTTAGGATATGGGTGATTAAGTTTGTATTAGAACTACACTCAGTTTCCCTCACAGGAACATACAAGGGCAATTTTTTAAAAAATACTAATTAGAATCACGATTAACTAGGAAATTTTGAGTAGGAGAATTTAAGCCTATTTTTCTTTTATTTATTTATTTTTTTATAGAGACAGAGTTTCACTTTGTCACCCTCGGTAGAGTGCCGTGGTGTCACACAGCTCACAGCAACTTCCATCTCCTGGTCTTAGGTGATTCCCTTGCTTCAGCCTCCCGAGTAGCAGGACTATCTCTTTTAAAGACCATCTTATTTTAAAGCACAGGTCTTCCCAAGCCACTGTTTCCCAAAGTTCTGTGAAACGTTATTCCTTTAAAATGTTCTGGAGAATTTTTTTTTTATCAGGGTCAGATCATTTGGACAATCCCTGTATTATTTTACAAAAAGAGGACAGGTCAAGTTGAACAAAAATGGAAGCAACTTCAAAGAAAATGACTCTTAGGGAGAAGTTCCAGTGTACGTTGTGTCCGTGTGTCTGCCAGAGGTGGGGCGTGCGCAGGGCTCTACCCCGGAGGATTTAAATGTTTCTTTTCTTTTTGGCAAAGATTTTCCTATATTCAGGAAAAGTACTTCTTAAGCTAAAAAGCATTTCTTGGGAGCACCCAACTTGTTATCACCTAAGCATCTTTCTGAATATAATTTGGTTTCCTGAGGTGACAGCAGCTTTCTGATTCTGTAATGTGAAAGGTCAGATACAGGACCTTCCAATTGTGTTAATTATATCAAGGTAATACAATCTTGTGAGGCCTCTAGGTCAATAGATAGGCAAGCCTTTCTTGGTGACACCCTGTCTTCAGCCCTCCTAGTCACACGGTAATAAACTGACATCCTAATTGCAGTATTTTGCATTATGTTCAATTTTGGAAGCAATTTTAATTCAAAATAGGCAAGATTTAAATCTCAAATAAACTTGATAAAAACAGAGTAATATATAGACATACCAAGATGCAAGTTAATCTATACTGTTTTTAATCCTTAGTTGAACTCTTATTTTTTTACCAACATCTAATTAGACCTCAACCTTATTACTGTTATAGTAAATTTTCTAAGCTAGACTTCACTCAGCAGTCATTCGCCGATGCCCACTAACGGCTGGACACCTGTTCCTACAGGGTTCTCACTTTGCATTTGAGAGCAGCGGCTCAGGGCCACAGCACAGTTTACCAGGGACAGGGAGGTGGCTCAGGGTCAGCCTGTAGTGTGCCAGGGACAGGGAGGCTACAGCAATCACAACTCTCCACTTGCCTTTTTAGACTATATAATCTCCACCCGTTTTAATTTTTTCTCTCAGGTAATCTAAGGTGGTATTTTTTGTTTTTTGTTTTTGAGACAGCATCTTACTTTGTCACTGTTGGTAGAATGCCATGGCATCATAGCTCATAGCAACCTCAAACTCCTGAGTTCAAGAGATTCTCTTGCCTCAGCCTCCCGAGTAACTGAGACAACAGATGCTCACCACAGCACCTAGCTATTTTTTAGAGAATGGGTCTTGCTCTTGCGCAGGCTGGTCTCGAACTCCTGACCTCAAGCAATCCACCTGCCTTGGCCTCCCAGAGTGCTGGGATCACAGGCGTGAGCTCCCAGCCTTGAGTTATTCTTCTTGTAACTTCACTGGAGCCCTTACTGTTTTTGTACTCTGCCACATCTCACGTTCTAACAGTGTCTCCCCTCTCTTCTTCTAATCCAGCCTTTTTTCCATGTAACTCTTTCCCTGCCCCATTTTCCTTCATGTCACTTCTTCAGCACAGAAGAGTGAAGGGTGTGTAGTCCAGTGCTCAGTACTTGGCCTCTTAATGCAAATGCCTTAAATTTAAACCTCAGCTCTACCACTTACTAGACAGGTGACCTTAGGCAAGTCACTTCAGACCTCCATTTTATCATATGTAAAAAAAAAAAAAAGTAGGATAATAAAAATAGGAGCTAACTTATTGGCTCATTATGTTGAATGAAATAATGCCTAAGTAATAACAGTCAGAATGCTCACTACATTCAGTTGCTGTCAGATGCTATGCTTATTATTTCCAAACCTAGGAAAACATGGAAATAATCTGGTGTGAACGCACAGCTTGATTTCCTTGTAATGTTTTCATGCTAATAAAACAAGAGGTTCATGTAGGCACTTGAATATATAGTCCTCTACTCTTGTTGAAACCATTTTTTAATTAAGTTTATCTGCACATAGTTTTCATTTATAGAACTTTGTTTAGTTTATTCCTAGTTTTTCATGGGTCTATTTTTAATTTTTAAAATTATTATTAGAATAATATATTTTTTAAATTTTCTACCTGTTTTAAATAACACAAAGGACAGATTCTTTATTATATATGCTATTATTTATAGTATTCTATAAATGAGTACACAGTTCATATGAAAGTATGCACAAATGTAGATAGTAAATTGATAATTTACATTCTTGTATTATAATAAGGACACTAACTCATTTGTGTAATGAATCTTACTGGAATATTGGGAATACAATATAAAATAAAAAAGCTAGAGAAATACACCATGCATGTTAAATACCATTTACAATGTTTTTGGAAAATAAAAATTATGACTGAGATGTAAAATTCACTGGCAGTAAGAAATTAAGAAGGAATCACATGCATCTCATAGCAGCTTCATGGTGAAGCAGAGAAACTTCACTGGGCACTTTACGATGAGTAGGGTAAAGTCTATGAAGATAATTTTGCTTGTTTCTTCTCAAAGAAAATGTGGAAGCTGATGATAAATTAAAGATATATCTAATTTAATAGAAAACATTTGCTTTCTTAAAATAATAACAATAGCAGCTAATAGTTTACATTGATAATTCATTTATTTCTCTCAACAACCCAAAGAGATAAAATGCTACCAGTATCTATCTCCATTTTCAGATGAAGGATTTGAAGCACAATAAAGTCAAGTCATCTTCCCAAGGTCATGTAGCTTATAAGTGGCAGAGGCTGTGTAGCCATCCAGGCAGCCAGAGTCCAGAGCCCTTACTCTTTTTTTTGAGACAGAGTCTCTGTCACTCTGGATAGAGTGCAGTGGTGTCTGCCGTGGTGTCATAGCTCACAGCAACCTCAAAGTTTGGGGATCAAGCAATCCTCTTGCCTCAGCCTCCTAAGTAACTGGGACTAGAGGTACCCACCATCATGCCTGGCTAGTTTTTCTATTTTTATTAGAGATGGAATCTTGTTCTTGCTGAGGCTGGTCTTGAACTCCTGAGCTCAAGAAACCCACCCACCTTGGCCTCCCAGAGTGCTAGGATTACAGATGTGAACCACTGTGCCCAGCAAGCCTGTACCATTAAACTATCCTAAACTGACTACAGATATCTTCATAATCTAATCTAAGTAGCATCACAGGTTGATCTGTTGGCGTACATTACTGAAAATCCTGCATGATGTGTAACTGCATATGATTCTTAAACTACATTTATTTGGTTTTGTAGTAAGAAGTATTGAGGAGCTTAGTCAGATGTCCTCCTTCCTTTTTCTAAGGAGTATATGTTATGTGCAAGTTCCCTTGTATTTTTCAGTGGATGCTGTACTTTTCTGATAGATTCAGTTACCATCTGGAGTGTACTCTAATGAATTAATTGGTTTCCCTGCAGAGTATTTGGGCCTCTGCTCCCAAAGGTCTCTTAAACAACACTGGCAAAAGTATAAACCATTATTAAACCAATAACAAAATACAATTGAGTCACTGTGAACACATTTCCAAACAATTTCTGTTTGCCTAAACTGAACCAAAGAAATTCCCAATTCCTTAGATTCTGTCAACTTTACCATGTGAGGCTAAAATAGAACTTACTAAGAAGAACTTCCACACTGGTCTAACCATTCAGATTTAGGAACTCATCTCATTTTTCAGTGGCTGTTACCACAAAGACTTTGTTCTGCCTTTTTAGCTTTGTGTGGTATACTGTTATTGGTTTATTTTATGAAATCCCATTCTCTTTTCCCTGAGGCACTGTATAAAATATCTTTTTAGAAGTGTGTCTTATGTGGTGGATTTCCCCACAGATTCATTGGTGACACCTGGTGTCTCTCTGTGCTCTGTCTTTCCTGTTTCATTAATGTCTAATCAAAGATTAATTTCAAAAAGACCTTTAAATCCTAAACCCAAAAGCAGTATATTTTAGTTACCACCAGCACAGTTGATACTAATTAACCCATAACTAAAGAAACTCTACCATTAGAAAAATTTTATCTTATATATTATGTAAATAATATATTAGAAAACAAATCAGTAAACAAAATTTGGATTTTTAATAGTCTTTTTTTGAATTAGTTGCTATAGCTCAGCTGTACTGTATATATTATGCAATATAAAGAGTTACATAATACATTTTTTGGCAATAAATAATTTGCTATATAATTCTAAATATTCAAATAATTTATTAGGGTGCTTTCTTTTTATTAAATCATAGCTGTGTATGTCAATGCAATCACAGGGTGCAATGTGCTGGTTTATTAGGGTGTTGTTAAAATGTTATAAGTATATTTCAAGCCAACCTAAGGGTAAAGAAAACATCTTTAAGGTAATATCGAAAATAATTATGGAATATAGTATTTCTGTTTACTTGTTCTTCTTTGTTCTTTATTTTTGCAGGGCTATGTTTGAAGTAAACATGAAAGAAAGAGATGATGGAAGTGTTACTATTACAAATTTATCCTCCAAAGCAGTAAAAGCATTCCTTGATTATGCCTATACTGGAAAAACAAAAATAACAGATGAGAATGTGGAAATGTTCTTCCAGTTGTCATCATTTCTTCAAGTTTCCTTCCTATCCAAAGCTTGCAGTGACTTTTTAATAAAAAGTATTAATGTTGTCAATTGTTTACAGTTATTATCTCTATCAGACAGCTACGGGTCTACCAGTTTGTTTGATCACGCATTATATTTTGTACAACATCACTTTTCTTTATTATTTAAATCTAGTGATTTCTTAGAGGTGAATTTTGGAGTTCTACAAAAATGTCTAGAATCAGATGAATTAAATGTTCCCGAAGAAGAAACAGTACTGAAAGTTGTCCTTAGTTGGACTAAACATAACGTAGAATCAAGGCAAAAATATCTGCCTCACTTGATTAAAAAGGTCAGGTTACATCAGTTATCTGAGGAGACACTCCAGGACTGTCTGTTCAATGAAGAATGTTTACTTAGGAGCACAAACTGTTTCGATCTAATCATGGAGGCGCTTACGTGTGTACAAGGATCTGGTGGACTCTTCCCTGATGCTCGACCTTCCACAACGGAGAAATATATATTCATTCACAAAACGGAGGAAAATGGAGAAAATCAATACACATTTTGCTATAATATTAAAACTGACTCATGGAAAATACTGCCGCAATCACACCTAGTTGATCTGCCAGGATCTAGTCTTTCTAGTTATGGAGAGAAAATATTCTTGACAGGCGGTTGTAAAGGGAAGTGCTGTAGAACAGTCCGGCTGCACATTGCTGAGTCATACCATGATGCCACGGATCAGACCTGGTGCTACTGTCCAGTCAAAAACGATTTTTTCTTGGTATCAACTATGAGAACACCAAGAACCATGCATACATCAGTTATGGCTCTCAACAGATTATTTGTCATAGGTGGGAAGACCAGAGGATCTCGGGACATTAAAAGTCTCTTAGACGTTGAATCTTACGACCCTCTTTCCAAAGAATGGGCATCTGTTAGCCCATTGCCCAGAGGCATATACTATCCAGAAGCAAGTGCATGCCAAAATGTAATTTATGTCCTTGGATCAGAGGTGGAGATTACAGATGCCTTTAACCCATCGCTTGATTGCTTCTTTAAGTATAACGCTACCACTGATCAGTGGTCAGAACTAGTAGCAGAGTTTGGGCAGTTTTTTCATGCAACACTAATTAAAGCTGTCCCAGTAAACTGCACACTCTATATATGTGACCTTTCTACCTATAAGGTTTATAGTTTTTGTCCAGATACTTGCGTTTGGAAAGGTGAAGGATCTTTTGAATGTGCAGGCTTCAATGCAGGTGCAGTTGGGATTGAAGATAAAATTTATATATTAGGTGGTGATTATGCACCAGATGAGATCACAGATGAAGTACAGGTCTACCACAGCAGCAGGTCCGAATGGGAAGAAGTGTCACCAATGCCCAGAGCCTTAACTGAATTTTACTGCCAGGTGATTCAGTTTAATAAATACAGAGACCCATGGTTTTCTAATCATTTGTAAAAGTAATATGTACTTGGACATCCTAAAACTATCCCAGGTATAATAACCTACAATAAATTTGTTAACCATGATGATTAGTAAAAAGATATTTACATCTTAATAAAATGACATGTTCTTGCCATCAGACTAATATATATGTACATATATGAATAAACATTTCCCTGAAACTTAAAGTACAAAATACATTTTACCAAAAATTATATTGAATATAATTTAATGTGGGAGAATCCAGAATACTTGGTATTTTCATATGTAAATAAGTCATAGATTCTGACACTTTCATTTTTAAAGTACTTTATCCATGAAAGACTAGTAAAAATAAGTTAAAGTTCACAGATTTGTACTATTTGGATATGAGAAATCTCTTGAGGGAGCAAAAATGAATTATTTACACACTTTATGAAGTAAAAGATAATCTAGAAAGAGGTGAGAATCCTATCTTCTTAGTGTAGGAGGAAGAGTGGTTGAATTTCTGTCATTCATGATTAATGGTTACTTAATTTTACCCTTTTTTGGGGGGGGTCAGAAATTTTTCTACAATGCAGTATATTTCCTCAGCCTTCTAAACAGTGCACTAAACATAGTTTAACTTTTTTTATGATTCATCTCTTCATTGCAAGTATAATGTACCATGTTATAATGCCATCAGTAGTTACGTAAATGGCTTTAAAATTGCTGATTCTAATTAGTTTTCAGTGTCAGTTGGTTCCAGTTTCTAGCAATATTAGCTCTTACTATCTATGTTAACATTCCTTTTTTAAAATTTCAGATTTAATGTGGGGGTACAAACAGTTTCATAGTTTGCATTTGTAAGGTGAAGGTAAACTCACACCAAGGCAGTGTGATTTCTACCCGTGTAGTGTATCCATGGGTGGGAATTTACTCAACTCCTTCCCCCTTCCCCCCACTCCCTGCTTGAATTTCACTGAGTTTTTCTCTCATGTGAGCATGTAAGTATTAATCTACTAGTTCCAACTCAGTACTGGGTGCATGTGTTTTGTTTTTCCATTCTTGTGAGACTTCACTTAGGAGATGTATAAATTAACATCCTTGATTTAGTTGGTAGTTCTAAGTTACCCCTGGCCTGAGCTTACCTTGATGTGTCCCCCAGTGAATGAAGCTCTTGGATTCTGGGATGGGAGCCCTGAAATGCTTTTCATGTATCATTACCAGGTTTAAAGCAGCGCCATATCAATGCTCTGTAATGAGGATGCTGACTGTAAAGAACCATTTTGGTTTACTACTTAGGGAAGTTATTCTTAGTGGATTACTTTCTAAATTCAAAAAATGTGACAACACTTTTAATATCAACAGTAATATTCACAATGTGCATCTGTTTAGAAGTATAATCTTTGACCTAAATGATGAAAGAGTATTGGTTATCATTGTTCTCAGATAGATGATTTTGCCTTGCAAGAGTGATGTTTCTTTAATCAGTATAAAAGATAAAAGCATTTTAGGTTTTAAGAACCCTGATTTACATCTCAGGCAATGTACAGGCTAGATTTCTCTGGAACCAAAAGTAGTTTTTTACACTCAGTAGTAAATGTTAATCTGTTTTAAATGTACATACTTTTTAGAAGTGTGTCCCTAAGTGGAAAGATACTTAAATGAAGGTCCTTTTCTTTTGCCATAACCATTTAGGCAATCAAAAATTTCAAACATATTTTTCAAATTAAACAGAATATTAAATTTTCATGCAGTTCCAAAATCAAGGACTATTTCTGATTAGATGACAAGTGTTCTTTAAAATTGGTGGCCTTTCTATATAAGCATACGAGTATATGGTTCTGCCCTTTTCTCTATAGGAAAAAAAATACCTTGGAGGCTTTTGTATATATATGGCTTTGAAAACAAATTAAAGAAAGACCATAACACAGTGAGTGACCTATTTGTTGACTAAACTGTTAGTTTAAGAATATATAAATAGAGTATGTTTAAAATAAATCCTATTTTAATCACTAATGCTAGGAATTGTTCATCTCTTCCAGAAAGGAGAACAGATATTTACATTGTGATTCATAACAGTAGCAAAATTACAGTTGTGAAGTAGCAACAAAAATAATTTTATGGTTGGGGGTCACCACAACATGAGGAACTGTATTAAAGGGTTGCGGCATTAGGAAGGTTGAGAACCACTGAACTAAAGCAAAATTGAATCTCTTCTGGATATTGTTACATTATTGTATTATCTTCATTTCCACCATTGTTCTCATTGGCCATTGACTGTGATAATATTCTAGAAACATCCTTGTTATCAAGGCCTAGTTAGCTCCCACTGCATTTGATTTAACATGTTTTCCAATGCAGAAGGTTTTCTATCTTAGGGTCTACAGTTGCTGTGGGTTATTTTTTAATCATTCTCACTTATTGCCATCCCTTTACATCTATACCTTTGTGCTTTCCTCCAGTTATCACTGCAAGAAAAAATACTATGTAATCAGAAAACTTTAAACTCCTCCTGTAGTTACTGTTCTTTTTCCTGTTCACTAGAGCAATCTGTGCTGGGCTATAACTGATCTCCTCTGTAATTTTGCATCTTTTTGTAAAGGTAACACTTTTACAAGTAAGTAATTAAAAGTAGATCCCTTTGCTGTATTGAAGAATGGTGGCAGATCCTCAAGGAACCCAACCACACGGGGTCAATGACTAAACTGGTGTATCCTTTGCTCTTGCCAATCACTGTGGTTTCCTGTCTAAGAACCGTGTTCTGCCCTCACCCTCCACTCCGGGTGTCTGACGTTAAATCTCGGTGATCCTCAAGTCAATTCTCAGAACCTCCAGGAGGAGTTATTTCTTTTTCTCTGTAAGTTTAGGTAAGAGAAAATAACAATTCTTGATGGCTTCTTCCTATACTCTTTGGTTTCTTGAGTCTGTTTTCCTTTCATTATATCCTTCAGTCACTGCTACAGACAAAATAATTGTACTCATTATCCAGATCACTGTCATTGCTGCAGAATAATTCTAATAAACATTTCTAAATCCATTCTCGTTGATCTTGCTCCACTACATTTGGATGATGCATGCAAAAATATTTTAATATTAAAATGTCTTCTAAAATTGAAAGTAGGTATATGGCATTATTAAATATAAAAACAATTAACGAGATCTATTCAAGGTTAATGGGCATTTCTAGAGCAATCTTTAAACTTGAATTAAAATATGGAACCCCTTTTGTTCATCTGTAGCTTTTGAAACTAAGTAGTAAGAGGAATATTTGCATAATCAAAATGAACTACATTCCCACAGTACTCACCTCTGGTATTAGGAGTAAGAGGTCTTTATGCAGAGAGGGCTGCATCTGTGTACATTGTGGGATTTGAAAGCAATGAACATCGTGATGATTGTGTAGTTGATATAGTTGAATATATAATATTTGTAAGGTCATCATTCTCAATTGAATTGGATCCAGTGTTATGGAAACTCCTTTCTTCTTATATTAGAAATAAAAGTATGAAACTCAGAGATATTATTCCAGGGGTCAGCTAGAGGACAACCTAAAAACAAAAGCTTGAATTGATAGGGGAGCTGATTTCTGTTTAGTCTTTATAACGTCATACCTGAGAATGAGACTGATTATTAAAGATGGTGGCTTGTGGCAGATCATTCCAATAGTTTCCCACGCAGAACTACACAAACAAAGATTTTACTTCCTGTTTACACATCTCAATCTCAGTAATTTATGATGTATTGCTAAATGCTTCTCCAACTTATTTAGCATGTTGAGGCCTTCTGAGTAACTTGATTTCGATGGTTCTGCATATGCAAGTATTTCAATAGGGATTGAGTCTTACATCTGCACCATTTTAGGAGCATTTTCATTGAAGGGAATTTTTTCTTTTTCTAAAATCATTCAGGAAAAGTCTGTGAATGCTGATATTTTTAGTGAGCTGCTAATTAGGATTTTTTCTTCTATTTGCCATAGCTGCAATGTTTGTTTTATAATGAATAGAAACTGAAAGACCAGTACTTAGAGTGTCTCCTGAATCATTATTCTTATTTCTCTGTTGATGTATTTATATAGCCAAGTATAGTGATCTTGATTAAATATTGTATAATGTGAGTGAATATTTTTATATCTTAAACATCTAGATTTGTTTATAAATTATATTTGATGACTATGACGCTTAATCAAATATCAGAATTTAATCACAGAATGATATTATTAGACATTATTAAATAATAACTCTTCTAAATAATACACTCATATTCAAATTTGAAAATAAACTTGGAATCTAATGCAACTTCCAACTTGGTGCAGAAGTTCCTCTAAATTCTAAAACATCCTTGACACATTTTTTTTTTTTCAATTTTACATTTAGTACATTCAGGGGTAAAGAGTCACTATTTCCATTTTTGAGTAGTCCTATTAGAAAGTTCTTAACATTGAAAATAACTCTGCCTCCCTGTGGTAGCTGTCAGCCCCTGGCCCTAGGTTGCTATCTCCAAGAGCCAGTCATTTGAGTTTGAAACATTACTGTATCTTCCTCTCCTCCCAAGGCCTCATTTTCCTTCTTGTTTAAATACTCAGCATTTGAACATCTCCCAGGCTTGGAGTTACATGCCGTCTCCCTGTACAGACATCTCAGAGAATCTCTCCTGGCGCTATTGCTGTTTTAGATTGAGCCCAACCAGCATTGCAAAAACTGTTCCTCTTCTAAATCTTGCCTCGCTGTCCATACTCAGTGGACCTGATACTTGAGACATCTCATTCCGGTACTTGACTCTGTAGCACACGTAAAGCCCGTCTGAGCTAAGCCTTACTTTGTCTCCCTCCTCCTACCCACCCTCACCAACATAATTACAAACATAATTTCTGGGAGAGGTATGTTAAAGTTGAATTCTAATAAGTTGATCATTTGTCATTGAATATGGTTTTCAACATTTTTAAAACACTTATAAAAGGACTAGAAAGTATTCAAAAAATAGAAAGCAGTCACATTCTTTGTGGTTAATAAGAGGAAAATTTGCTCACAAATCAATACAGACCAGCCTTATGATAAAAAGAATCCAAATTTGGAGATGCATCTGTGTTAGATTATGGTATTTTCATACAACAAGGCTGGCCATATTTAAATAACTATTCAGGTCAGGTAGCTTTGTTCATTTCATTAACTTCAACAACATCCCCAACTACAAAGGTCTAACTGGCTTAACAAATTATGCTGTTGGTCTCAAGGGCAACATGGTTTCCAAAATAGCTCAAGAGTACAGTCCTCTGGTAATGAGTATTCCATCATAACATAAATATTTCCTTACATGTCTGACTAGAAGATCTTAGAGTTAGAAATACATTGTCATCGTTTCTGGGTCCAGCAACTGGCACAATACCTATCATAAAAAAATAAACTGATATTCTATTAAGCCAATATTTGAAGCAAAATACATTTATTATAGTTACATTGTTTCTAAATGAGTTTGTTATGTGTATGTTTTGCAATTTATTTTCATGTACAAAGGAAATTATGTTAAGATTTTTCAATTTAGAATGGTACTTCATTGTTACTTTAGTTACTAATGTGTTAATATGTTTTTTAAAATTTTACATCTTGCTTATGTTCAAAGTTTCTGAGGAAATTGGAGATAGTTTATGCAACCTTGTTGGTTTTTTTTTTTTAGTATAGTATGTGGAAAAATTAATCACAAGATTTTTTATTAGAGCGAAATTACTACTTACAGGGCATTGCATAGGAGAGCAATGCATAGGTGATTGTCTAGTTGATTCCTGAAAGTCCAATTACAGATTCAAATCAATTTATCCACCTAATTTTTTAGTGCTTGGAGATTATTTGTTTTCAGTGAATTTTAATTATGATATCTAATTCTGTTTCCTTTCAAAGGAAAGAATGGATAAAACAGTGATGTCACATGTTATTAGAACACATGCATCCCCCATTTCTCCTACAAGAGCACAATAGCTTCAGTAACCCTGTGAGCCGACAGTGCCCAAGCTACTTACATTGCATTAAATAACTTATTTCATTTCTGTATTAGTGGAATGTGGGCTTTTGCCATATGCTATGAGAAATGAGCAATTTCAGGTCCATATTAACCATGTTAACATGTAATAAAACATTTTAATTCTACAAAATATTTATTAAAATGTATCAGAAAATGATATATATACATATGTGTGTGTGTATGTTGTCTGTATTTATTGTTATGAGCAATAAAGGAGGTGGAGAAAAGTGGATGCCAGGGCTCTCATTTCCTCGCCTCTCCCTTCCTAGATGTCCTGAGTTCCTGGGTATCTCAGGGGGTCTCAGAAGTACGGAGACATGGTGAGGAAGGTGTGGGGATTGACACTGGGGCTTCTATAGCTGAGATGTGTCCAGCAATATATTCTCCAAGGTGGACAACCTGGTCTGACGTGAGCAGAGTAACAGCCAGACTTCAGGTGAGTCATAGGTGAGGAGGGCCCCCAGGCCCTGACGGAGCTCAGATGAGCAGAGCAGTGTCCATGCGCCTCTGATGGTGGCAGCACCAATGAGCCAGACCTGTGGGCCAGGAAGTGGCCAGCCTGCCTATAGGGTGCCAGGCACACAGGAGCGGTCAGCTGCCGGCTGCTGCCTCCAGACCCTCACACCCAGCTGCTGATGGGGGTTCCAGCAAAGGCTGGGAGACAAGTGGTACCTGGAAAGGGCTTTATAAATGTTGGCATAGGACAGACATTCTCTTCATTCTAGTCACTGTAATTTTTTCTTATTTCTGGACAGGGTCATTTTCTATCATGGTTTTCCTATGCAATGAGCTGTAATTTACTAAATAACCTTGGCTTCCAAGTCCTTCCAGACTGTGCCCAGGTTGAAACAGAGTTCCTCGGTGGAAACCCAACTCTTAAAAAATGACCTCTGTCCCCACCCCTGGATGACTGTGTAGGTCAATTGTCTAATTTGAATTTCTGGAGATCTCTGGGGCTCATTCTTTAGTCCTTGATACAAACCATTGCTCCATTCTTCTGTACAATTTTCCACGTGCCTCTAACTGCAGTTTACTTTGCCTTCAAAGACTGACCCAATCTTTGCTTCTTTTTGCTCTCCAAAGACCGAAGCCTTTAATAGAAGATTGGTTCTACCAGATTGTTAGGGATGTTCCCCTCAGCTCAGAGATCTCTGCTCTCAGTGAACATTTTAACATGTCCAGGCCCTGAGTGAGGCTTTCCCTGTGGCAACTGCTTATCGAAGCCAATTCAGTACCCGAGGAACTCCAGTTGGGGTCAGTCACTGATCCAGAGTTACCAGTACCATGGGCAAAAAGCCTATATATTTTACATCATTGTACAAGTAACTGAATGACATTTTATTCATGGTTTCTGCACGTTCTTGCTGTTCTAGTTTCCTCTTTCTCACTCTCACGGCATGCCTTCCTTCGTGGATGACGTTTTACTCACGGTTTCTGCATGGTCTCGCCGTTCTAGTTTCCTCTTTCTCACTCTCAGGCACGCCGCCTTGTATCTCTGGCCTCTCCCCTGAGGACAGAAGCAGCACCCGGTTACTTGTCAGCTGCTCCTGCTTCTCTCCTGCCTCTTCTTTTGGGTCCAGCATGAAGCATCCTCCTGTCACCATGCCTTGTCCTTGATTTCACTCATGTCCATAAATGTTCATTGCCATGGTATACTTTGTGTGGTGAAGCGTGTCATGCATGTTTGCGTGTGCCTTCTTGGGTTTTCTTCACAATCTTTCAAAAAGTATTTTCTTCCTGATATTTTCTTCCATGAAGTTGCTACCAGTGGCTATTTGAAAAGTCACATGAATTGTATGCTGGCTGCTGTGTCAACGATGTTGAAGAAGACTGACAGGCACCAACACTGAGTCCCTGTGTGGCACGTCCTCCTGCCCTTGGCAAATGCATCAACACCTGCTCTAGTGGCACCGTAAAGCGGATTCCATGAAGCCCGTTCCATTGCCATCCCACAGTCATGCATTGTGGAAAGTGCTGTAACTGCCTTTTCTGTCTTTGGAACATAACTTACAGGTACCGCAGAGGGAGAGAAAGCAAACCTTACTGTACCAGGTGGAGACTTTTTTGTCAATGCTGGCCTGAGTTCCAGAGGCAAATCCCTTTTATCACCGCAACAATACTGTGTTATACACTTCTGAAGCAAGTCAAAAGCCAGGGCGCTGGAGGTGATCTTTCTGTCTCTGGTCCATGGTGATTTTCTCTCAGACTCATTCTAGGGACAGCTCTGAGTCAGCCTTTTTACAACCTCAGAGAAACTATTGTAATTTCACAGAAGGTTCTCTGATTTCCCTGCACGTGGCTCTGCCGCAAAATAGTAGTGTGCAGAAGAATCCCATGAAATAGTCACTCCAATTCCATATTGTCGGGGTTCAGTTTGTATGTGAAGTCTGAATAGACCACACCCATGGAGGTTCCTCATTGACAGAGACAGACTTGTGAGGATGGAAGTAAACTGAGAATTTATATATACCCATATTCCAAAGCTCTCAAACTGGAGCAAACTCACGCTGCTGTCTGCGAGATTTACACATTGCAGCATCATGGAAAGACATTTCAGTAGGAGTCACATTCTGTGTTCCAGAAATGTAGCATGGTAAACTTGAAAATCCTCCTCCCTGAAAATGTCTCAGATACTGTCTTTATTTTGCCAGTACACAGTATAATTCAGAAGAATTCCAATTAGTCCTAATATTTCTTCTTTCACAAAATTTTGGATGAATATGTCCATACATAATTCTTTGATTAGATGTAGTTTTTGCTTTGTAAACTTGATAATTAATCCACATTTTCATGATTAGTGAACAGTTGGAAATCATCTATTAAAGTTGTAGGTTCTATTCCCAGTTGTACCCCTGGGTGGCTCCTCATATGACATTAGCCGATTGAGGCCTCCCGATCCTTTATCAGCTGTGAGTTTCATGTCCTTCCTGGCTGCACTGTCACCTGAGCTGCAGGTTCATGTCCTTCCTGGTGGCACCGCCACCTGAGCCGCAGGCTGCTCTATTTTTACAAGTAGCTGTGGCCTTCTCCTGGACTCCATGTTTTGCATTTCTTCTTCTCCACTGTCACTTGGTCATCTTCTTCCTCTTCACTCATTTTCTGAGAACAAATAATTTCACATTCCACCTCAACGAACTCTTCTTGTTCACTATCTGAACTAGAAAAAATGCCTTCATCATTCCCTTCAAAATCTGACACTTACCAGGTCTTCCCGTCTTAGCTACCAACAAATTGCTCCTTCGCCATATTTGTGTCTGTATTGTGAGAAAAACATGCATCATTGCTTGACATAATGGATTTACAGAATTATAAGATATTCTATATTTTCAATCATTCATTCTTTGACCTTCACCAAACATAAATACACTGCTTACTAACTTCACCATGGAAAACACTTAGAAAAAAATAGAATGCTGGATTTTCCTGGAAAAGACGTCACAACTTGTCATTGCCAACAAGAAGTGTCAAGAACTGCTGAGCTCAGAGTGCTGACATGAAAAATGTTAGGAACAGGTGTGGTGTGGGGTGGGAGGAGTGGGGAGGAGGTGGAGGTGGTGGAGGTGGTGGTGGTCTAACAACAAGCCATAAATGGTGAAACCACAACTCACTGCATAGACAAATGTACAACTACAAAACCACAGGTAGGCTGGTAACCCTGACTCCCGCCTGGCATACGACTGTTGCATCCTTAAAGTAATGATGGCATTTGAAGTTCTTTGCCTAAATTCTGAATCTGCCTGAATTAGTTTCTTTCCTCCCAGTGTAGTAGAAAAAGAGACAGAAGCCCCTCAAGAGGCTTGACACATTTCAATCTCAGTCTTACAGAAGATGAACTGCAAAAAGTATTTAGAGGAGCACTTTGTCCCCACTCCAACCACTAAGTGTTACATAATGTTAGGCTACAGGCCTTTAACGTATTTATAATAAAGTTGAAAAACATATTTTGTCAAAACTATTTGTATTTGCATTTCTCTGATGATTAAGGATGATGAGCATTTTTTCGTGCGTGTGTAGGCCATGTGCCTGTCTTCTTCAGAGAAGTTTCTCTTCAGGTCCCTTGCCCACCCTGAGATCGGATCACTTGTTCTTTTCTTGCTAATATGTTTGAGTTCTCTGTGGATTCTGGTTATTAAACCTTTGTTGGAGACATAACCTGCAAATATCTCCTCCCATTCTGAGGGCTGTCTGTTTGCTTTACTAACTGTGTTCTTGGCTGTGTGGAAGCTTTTTAGTTTGAACAGATCCCAGTAGTATATTTTTGATGCTGCTTCAATTGTCCGTGGGGTCCTCCTCATAAAATATTCTCCCAGGCCAATTTCTTCAAGAGTTTTCCCTGCACTTTCTTCTAGTATTTTTATAGTTTCATGTCTTAAGTTTAAATCTTTAAACCAGTGAGAATCTATCTTAGTTAATGGTGAAAGGTGTGGGTCCAGTTTTAGTCTTCTACGGGTCGCTAGCCAGTTCACCCAGCACCATTTGTTAAATAGGGAATCTTTTCCCCACTGAATGTTTTTAATTGGCTTGTCAAAGATCAAATAATGGTAAATAGCTGGGTTTATCTCTTGGTTCTCTATTCCGTTCCATACATCAGAAAAATGCAAATCAAAACTACTTTGAGATATCATCTAACTCCAATAAGATTAGCTCACATCACAAAATCCCAAAACCAGAGATGTTGGCATGGATGTGGAAAAAAGGGAACACTACTACAGTGCTAGTGGGAATGCAAACTAATATAGTCCTTTTGGAAAGATATCTGGAGAATACTTAGAAATCTAAGAATAGAACTGCGATTGGATCCTATAATTCCTCTACTAGGTATATACCCAGAAGACCAGAAATCACATTATAACAAAGATATCTGTATCAGAAGGTTTATTGCAGCCCAATTCATAATTGCTAAGTCATGGAAAAAGCCCAAGTGCCCATTGACCCATGAATGGATTAATAAATTGCAGTATATGTACACCATGGAATATTATGCAGCCTTAAAGAAAGA
>CAUYON010143263.1:0-34794 GCA_963573935.1 Arctocebus calabarensis | reverse complement strand
TCATTTTAAATAAGTTGGCTTTCATAATAGCTACTGGGTCCATGTGTGTTTATGGGAGGATTGACCACAAAACAACAGCCACTCTCAATGTCAGCACATGAGCCAGCATCACCTAGAGAGATGGCAGGAGAGAGGACCACGGTCACAGGGAAGGGAAAAGGGGCGGTCAAGGTCAGTGATCAGAGAACTCGCTGGCGGAGGTCTGAAGGTTTTAATAATTCAGAAACTTCAACCAACGGAAGAAGGGAAGCCTAAAAAAGTATTAGGGTAGCCTAGAAGATAGGTTTGCTTTTAGGGTGTAACTCATATCCTTTAGGTTTTCTTTTCACTAGTTGGGTCACACTAAGACAGGTGGTTAACACAATTATCATAGAGTGTGGGGTGAGAAATCCCCACATGTATGTCTCATGTACGTCTCATTCGAGTAAGCCACTAATGGGTTAAATTGGCTTTTGCCTTCACAGAAAAAGCAATAGATTAGGGCAACCCTGAGGCAAACACAAAGACTGTTTTCTGGTCATCTGGGAGCAGATACTTTGAAGCTTTTGCAGCCATTGTCTCATAGGTTCTTGCCTGGAGGAATGGTCCAGAGGTTGAAAAAATGTCATCAAATGCCTAAAGATTTTAGCACTGTGGAGTAACAGTGAAAGACTCATTTAAGGTTAACTTGCTGAGTACATGAGGAAATAGTTCTCCTATAGCTCTGTCTCTTTTATTTTTATGCAGATTTCTTAAGACCTAAAAGTAAAATAGTATTGTGCTGTTTTTCAGGACAGGGTATCTGCCACTTAAGTTTACAGTCAAATAATGAATATTGTGAATCATAGATTAAGTGTGCACATGATTACAAAAGTATATAAGGTAGTCAGAATAAAGTTAATTTGTGCCCTTAACATTACAGTGCGGATCTATACCTGAGGTAAAGCTATAGTCTCTTGCGTCTCCGGTCACGCAACAGGGGGTCAACCCACAGACGCTGTGGTGTAGTCACATTCTGAGGGTGGATAGATTCCAGACTATGATATGCAAATGTGAAGGGGACACAATTCAGCCCGTGACAGCACTCCAGTGGAGAGCTTTGGTGCCTTTTTCTTTGGCTCACTAGTGTGGTAGTTAAGAATTTTGGTAGAAAGTAGCCTGCCTCCACTCCTGGAGATCTTATTACAAGGCCTGCTCTGATTACTCAGATTTGCTCGAACAATAACGAGCTCCCGGGTGAGTCTGATTAAAGTGCTTGAAGGTTCCTCATCTTTCACAGCACAAAAATACAGATGCTTATTTTGGGGTCTCTGAAGGTTTGAAAATACCTTTCCTGAGTTTGATCCCTGAATGCTGCGTCCATGAAAATTCTAGTTAATTGTTTTTCCTGCTCAGTGTAAAGCTGCAGATAGCAAAGTGAAGATTTATAGCCCAAAAATTATCATAACTGTCCTTGGGGTCTTATCATCTGACTGAGCTTTTTTTTTTTTTTTTCTGTTCCTCCCCCTCTTTTTTCTTTTCTTTTGCCTAACATTCATCATCAGTGACATGGAATAATCACCAAAAATACCCACCTCAGAGCTCTGGTGAAAATTATTTGATATAATAGTTACAGATTTTTTTTTTTCTTCTTTTCCATTTTTGTTTTTAAGTGCTAGGGTACACTGAGCTTTTGATCACTATTTGCTGAACTGTTCAATATAAATTTTTATTCCTTGCCATTGCTATTATTATATTTTTTCTCCTGCCACAAAGATCTGGATAATATTTATAAGAAAATCTAAAATACAAGTTAAAACCTCCATTATGGTCACAGAGCAATTCTGCACACAGAACCTTCCTGGGATCCACAATATTTAAATGACAACTTACATTTAAATTAAATACAGGAAATCATTTCATTTCAAATATCTGTTTTGTCAATCTTACAAGACAAAGATATTTTTGTGAAAAAAAGATAATTTTTGTAACAAATATAATAGTTTTTGTAAGAAACTGAATGGGACTGGTTCTTCGGCTTACAGCAAAAAAAGAGGTGACTGCAAGTTACAAAACTGGGGTTTCCTCAGACAACACTTTTTTTAATTGACAATGATGCAAAAGTGATAAACATTCAGTAGAAACTCTTCTTCAAGTATGAGTGAGTTTTAGGGTTAGTACAACGATCCCAAATTTCAATTTCAATAGATTATTCAAAAAATTAGAGGAGATAGTTACCTTTTGTCATAAAATAAATCTTATGTGCCTCAAGTGGCTAAGGTGCCAGCCACATACACCTGAGCTCTTGGGTTCGAATCCAGCCCAGGTGCCAAACAACAATGATGGCTGCAACCAAAATATAGCTGGGTGTTGTGGAGGGTGCCTGTAGTCCCAGCTACTTGGGAGATGGAGGCAGGAGAATCACTTGAGCCCAGGAGTTGGAGGTTGCTGTGAGCTGTGATATCACAGCACTCTACCCATGGTGACAGCTTGAGGCTCTGTCTCAAAAAAAAAAAAAATAGGTCTTATGTTCAATAATGTTGCCAAACTGTGTGCAAACGTGTTCTGAGCACATTTAAGACACCCTAGGGTAGACTAAACTATGATGTCTAACAGATTCACAGTAGTGAATTAGTTTTTGACGTACCACCTTTTCAACTTACAATGCATTCATAGGGATGTAACCCTATTATGAGCATCTTTACACCATATACACACTCACATGTCTAACATACATACTTCATACCTGCAAAGAACAAATAATGGACAAAAGTAGGCCTAAGTTTTCATGTAAATAAAAAAAATGCTACAGTTTTGTGAATTCTATGGGACATTGACAGTATTAAGCCTTGTTAACAATGTATTTCAGTGGGCGAGTGAACTGTTGCATTTATATGATACAAGTTACTCAGTAATACTTTCTTTTATTACTAAATAATAATTTATTTACTACTGATACATTGATACACAAAGGAATATAGTTGCATTTGCAGGAAATAATACCAAAAAAGAAGAAGAAGAAGAAGAAGAAAGGAAGGAAGAAAAAAAGGAAGGAAGGAAGGAAGGAGGGAGGGAGGGAGGGAAGGGAGGAAGGAAGGAAGCAAGAAAGGAGGGAAGGAAGGCAAGCTAGTCTTAGGTCAGGCATGGTGGCTAATGCCTGTGATTCTAGCACTCTGAGAAGCCAAGGTGGGTGAGCTCATGAGTTCAAGACCAGCCTGGGCAAAAGGGAGAACCCCCATCTGTACTAAAAATGGAAAAACTGAAGTTAGAGGATCACTTGAGCCCAACTTTGAGGTTGCCCTGAGCTATGATGCCATAGCACTCTATCCAGGACCACAGTTTGAGACTGTGTCTCCAAAAAAATAAAAAAAATAAAGCCAGTCTTCCAAAATCATGTCTTCAGTGAGTCCAACCATAAAATATTAGTGAAAGGGGAGAATTAGAGGTTTAGATGACCCAGCGGTGGTTTCTCTGGGTTAAGGAGGCATTTAGAAAAGTCAACAGATGTGGGACTGATTTCCTATGAAGAAGTGCTGGAAATTGGAGTGGAAGAATTTAGGAGGGAGTTAGAGACATTTGTTTTTCTGAGGACACCTTTTTTCCGTAGGTCCAAATATCAAGGAGTTGGCAAAACTTCACATATTCCTAAGAGCATTGCATGACTCAAATCAACCAAGGTGGATGAAGAGGAAGGAATAGAACTCAGACAATCAGATGTGCAAGAACTACATTCGAAATGAATAAGCAGTGTGACCAGTTAGGAAGGAAAATACCCCACGTAGACAAAAATCACAGGATAAATGTCATCCTTCCAAAATCCCTACATTGGGATCTTAACCACTTGGGACCTCCAAAAGTGACCTGGGAAATAGGGTTGTTGCGGGTTAATTGGTTAAGAGTCCAGTCATTCAGGACTGGAGTGTTCCCCTAATCCGACAGGACAGATGTCCTACTAAAAATCAGAAATTTGGGTTCAGAGACACAGGAGTCAGGAGAGAGCCACGAGAAGTTTGTAGTTAAGTCACCTCAAAACCAAGAACTCACGGATGCTAGGAGACAGGTCCAGAATGGCAATTCCAGCAGAATTGAGAGAGAGCCGGGCTCTGCCACACGTGTTAATCTTGGACTTCTGTTCTCCAGAAGTGAGAGACAACACCTTTCTGTCATTTTATACCTTCTGGTCTACGGTACTACTTCCTTTCATCCCTATGAAACAAATGCAACTTTGAAAACTTTTGCCTAGAAATGTCTGCTATTCCTCATACCTACCCTGGGCTCATCAAGGGCCTTCACAGTTATCCAAGAACCATCTCTTCCCTTTATTTCCCCCCACTTCATTGGATGCCTTCCCATGCTATTTTTAAATAGACCATAATATTAATAACATTTTTATTTTTATTTATTTATTTATTTTGCAGTTTTTGGTCAGGGCTGGTTTTGAACCCACCACCTCTGGTATAAGGTACCAGCGCCCTACTACTTGAGCCACAGGCATGGTCCTAAAAATATTTTTTAAACAAGGTTAATCAGTAGCCAATTTGGCCAGCCAAGAAACAAGAAAATAAACGTTATTTAAAACATGTAATAACCAGCTGATACATGCCTCTCCTTTACCTTAATTGGAGAGGCTTAAATGCCTTTGATGGTTTGAATGAAGCAGATTTTTAAATCATATATTACCTACAATGACTATATAGTGAGACTCTGCTTTGCTTGAGAACATTCCAATTGTTCCAATCGCAGGATGTGTCCAAGGTGACGGGGCCTGGGGACTCTGGTGAGTTCTCTTTATGCATTTACCTTCTACGTGATAAATAAATTTGTGTGAACACCCCCCTCACAAAAAACAAGGTCTCTTCAATTTGGTAATGGCAAACTGTGACTTACAGGAATGATTTTCCCGGAGAACTCACTTAAAAATGTTATGAAAGATGGTTTTGACTTGGTGCCTGTAGTACAGTGGTTATGGTGCCAGCCACATACACCAAAGTTGGCAGGTTTGAACCCTGTTTGGGCCAGCTAACAAACAATGATAACTGCAACAAAAAATAGCTGAGCATTGTGACAGGTGTCTGTGGTCCCAGGTACTTGGGAGGCTGAGGCAAGAGAATTGCTTAAGCCCAGGAATTTGAGGGTGCTGTGAGCTATGACTCCACAGCACTCTACCCAGGGCAACAGAGTGAGACTCAAAAAAAGAAAAAAGAAAGATAGTTTTTTTTCCACATGTCAAAGATAGTCCTAATAATAGTCATATACTCATACTCACAGCTGAATAATAATTGAAATTTATAAAGCATTCTTTTTATACCTTCTTTTTGATTTTTTTATTAATTCTCTGGTGAGCTATAACTTTCAGATTCCCTGGATGCTAAAATTATAACTTGCTTAGATAATTAATAGTATTTTCATCCGTCCATCGACTTTATGAATAGAAATTCAGGCATGACCACCCTTTTTTCATACCACAGTCTTCTATTCTTGAGTCTGTAGAGTTATTTACAAATAAATACCAGTGTCAAAAGTGGCTCAAAGGAGTAAGGCGCTGGCCCCATATACCAAAGGTGGCGAGTTCAAACCCAGCCCCAGTCAAAAACTGCAAAAAAAGAAAAAGTGGAAGAAAAAAGGCGACTGTGTACTTGTCAAGATCTTTCCCCTTCTATTCCTGTGAAAATTCGTCATACATCAAGTGAAAACTAAGAAAGAGTTAACAGCCTTCCAATTTGTTCTTGACGCATACACAAACAACCTGTAAAGTTTCGGCAAGGGGCAAGACGATTCTATCACACACACCCACGTATCCTGAAATTATAAAGAATTACCTTGTATATTTCCTGTTCTTTAATTTTCACATGCCTATAATAATCTATTTATTGACAGATGATTTTTCTGAACTAAGAAGCCAAGTGTTTAAGAAGGTGTCTATGTCAATTTATCTTGATGGTTTTCATTTGTTTTTTTCCATGAGATTAACAACGTGTCTAACGACCTGTATTAGTCCAATGGTGTGTTTTACACTTAGCGCAGAAGGCAACATTCATTCTTTCAGTCAAGTCAAATAGATAGAAAATGATTTACACACCAACTGTGTTTTTTCCAATATATTGCTAAAGATACCAGATGTGAAATTGAGTTTGTACCTTTGCACCTAGCTCTTTTGGTATCAAATAAAATCCTTACAGGATGGCGCCTGAGGCTCAAAGGAGTAGGGCGCTGGCTCCATATACCAGAGCTGGCGGGTTCAAATCCAGTCCCAGCCAAAAACCACACACAAAAAATAAAATAATAAAAAAGAAACCCTTACAGATCATTATAACCATCATGGGAGCAAAAGAAAAATGATCTATTTTCATTTTGCTTTTGTACATTATTTACAAAGTATTCCCATTTATTCGAAAACCTGGGTCCACACTCTTCAAATTCTTTTCAAAGTATGGGTAATAACTAGGCAGATATTTACATATTGCTTCCAGAAGAAATCTCACATAGAAATGTAATTTCAATTTATACGATTTTAAACCACTCGTATCACTACCACGTAACTATAGACATGTATCTCAAAGGATAAAAGCTGGTGACAAAGTGCATCATTGCAACTTTTTACATAAACATGATGGTTATTAAGAACCACAGGTACATAATCCCAAATAGAATCTCCCACAGGCTTGGGGAAATTTATCTTACGTTTAAATAAGAATGCAGAATCATCTTGAAAATTGTTTTCATAGATAAAACATCCATTTCCTGCTTTCTTATCAATAAATGTTTTCTGATATTTCATCTATTAGTAAAAATGTACTCTATCACTGGAGCTCAGAAGCTATTATTTAGTGGTATTCATTTCTGAATTATCAGTTAGTTTGCTGTGTGTAGTTGGGATATGAACCAAACATACATGACATATTCTTTCCAAAGATTATGCGGTGATGACACATTGCAAAGTCTAATTTTTTAACACTTTATTAATTGCTTGGTCTCTTCTGAATTCCAAGTGACCATGGAGTTGGAGTCAGAGACAAGTCCACTTACTTGCTTGAGCATTACACACGTCCTCAATGGAATTGGGTGAGTTATGTATCACACGTTCCTTGTCATAAAGTGGACATGTGTACAGTTGGGAAAGCTGTATAAATCTTATTTTCTTCCTTTGAGATACAAAGGTCATTCTTCATTTATCAATACATTTGTGGGAATTAGAGCAGATGTTATGATGTTGCTGTATGGAGTGGAGATCGGACATGTCTAGATGACACCAGTCATGACCCTTTTACATCCTCATGAGGAGATTTCTGTGGCACACTTAAATTATGTTGATTACAAAAAAAAAGAGTAAAAAAAGACTATACTTACTGTGCTTTGAAATGCTTTTGAAAAAAATTTAATTAATGATGTTTACATTTTTTTTCAGCACTTCCCTAGGGAAGTGATTTTCAACCAGTGTGCTCTGAGAGGATCTTAGATATGCTGAAAAAAATTTTAAACATCATTAACTGAATTTTTTTCAAAAGCATTTCAAAGCACAGTAAGTATAGTCTTTTTTTACTCTTTTTTTTTTGTAATCAACATAATTTAAGTTTGCCACAGAAGTTTACCGATAGGTTCAAGTGTGTTGTGACATAAAAAAGGTTGGAAAACACTGCTCTGGAGAAACAAAAGTAAGAGATAAATAGATAAATGAATGGATGGGAGAATATACTGATGGATGAATGGATGGAAGAATAGATAGATAGATAGATAGATAGATAGATAGATAGATAGATAGATAGATAGATGAGAAAGGTGATAGATAGAATGATAACAGATAGAAGAGATGGATGGATGAATGTATAGATAGATGGATAGATAGAAGGAAGAGATGGATGATGGATGGATGGATGGATAGATAGATAGGTAGATACATACATACATACATACATACATAGGTAGATAGAAAGAAGAGATGGATGGATGAATGGATGGATGGATGGATAGACAGACAGACAGACAGACAGACAGACAGACAGACAGACAGACAGATAGATAGATAGATAGATAGATAGATAGATAGATAGATAGATAGATATTCCAGGAAGTATCTTACATAATTATGAAGTCCAAGACATCCCATATTTTGCTGTCTGCAAAACCAGGAAAGCCTATGATCCAATACAGTCCAAGCCTGAAGGCCTGAGGAACAGGATTAGTGATGTCTTAGCTCAGGAGAAGATGAATTTCCCACCTCAAGAAGTTAGAGTAAATTCCTCAGCTTTTTTCTTCCATCTGGGCACAGAATAGGTGGCTTGATGGCTGCTGATGTTGTTAAGAGTGATTTACTTAGTCTACTGATTCAAATGCTCTACTCTTCTGGAAAGCAATATAGATAATGATGATGATGATGGTGGTGGTGGTGGTGATGGTGATGATGATGATCATGGTGATGATGGGGATGATGGTGGCGATGATGGTGGTGGTGGTCATGATGATGATGATGATGATGGTGATGATGATGATGATGGTGGTGGTGATGGTGATGATGGTGATGACGATGGTGGTGGTGGTGGTGATGATGATGGTGATGATGATGGTGGTGGTGGTGGTGATGGTGATGATGATGGTGATGATGATGGTGGTGGCGGGGGTGGTGATGGTGATGATGATGGTGCTGATGGTGGTGGTGGTGATGGTGATGCTGATGGTGGAGGGGGTGATGATGATGATAATGATGATGATGCTGGTGTTGGTGATGGTGGTGGTGATGATGATGGTGATGATGATGGTGATGATGGTGGTGGTGGTGGTGATGGCGATGATGGTGATGATGATGGTGGTGGTGGTGATGGTGATGATGATGGTGATAATGGTGGTGGTGATGGTGGTGGTGATGATGGTGATGATGATGGTGGTGGTGATGATGACGGTGTTGATGGTGGTGCTGGCCCAACTCTCTGGGCATCCCTTACTCAAGTCTAGTTAGACAGATAAAATTGTCCATCACACCAGGTAACAAAAGTAAATAAATAGAAGACACATTTGGGCCAGGTTCTGACAGAGTTCTACAAGGCACTGGTAGCACTCTGTTCTTCCAGAATAACAGGATCAGGAGATGGGGCGATACTTGGTAAAGTGCAGAATCAGAATGAATGTCCAGAAGTACAAGTTTCTGTTTTTCTTTTTAAATTAGATCATAGCTGTGCACATTACTGCATTTATGAGGTACAATGTGCTTATCTTATCTACAATTTAGAATGTTTACATCATATTGGTTAGCACAGCCTTCACCTTACTTAATTGTTGTTTTTAGACATTTGTATTCTACTATTCATATATTTGATTGCCTTGCAATATGTACAGCAGGTGAGTTCCCACCACCTACCTTTTTTTGGACTAAATTAAACCCAACTGCAATCGGGGAGGGGGAGACCCAGATCACATACAGAGAAATAATAATTAGACTGATAATACAATACACATCAGTGACCCAAGGAAGCCATGAATCCCTAGCAATGAAAGTGGTTGCCTGTCAACTAAAAATTCCACAGTCTCTAAGAAATATGTTTCAAATTCTGTATTAACAAGCACACGTTTAAACTGACAAGCCCTGGGATAATTTGTTCATGATGGTCGCTCAATAAAAGATTTCTGAGAGAATCTATCTCAGGAGTAAAGTATGTATACTTAGGAAGAAGCTATGCGATTCCAAAATACAAATGTCTGTAAAATACATATATGCATGCATAAATGTAATAAACTTAACATCAGCTGATGTTGATGCCTTGCGTGAAATTATATTAAAGTCTAGCATTTAAGACATTGGCATTGAATTGAGATACAATGCTTCTCACTTATTTTCGGTTTGCAAATATTGTATTAAATGGCCATCATTTTTGCTCACAGTTTCTGCCCTAAAATGTCTTCCTCATAACTGTGGGTTGGAGTAGAAAGTTTGGATAACTGTATGTGCCAGATGTCTGGGCTCTTTGAGGCCTCTCCCTGTTGTTCTGGCGTCACAGGTAATATTGCCTCCTTCTCTGGGGGCAACATGTTGTGTGTATAGGACGTCATAAACTCATTTTGTAGAAACCATTCTGTGGAAGCTGGTGGATTAACTTTCCAATTCCAAATAAATATGGTTGGAATAAGATACTGTCCCCTTTAATTGGAACATACTGAAAACTCTCTCTCTGTCTTTTTTTTTTTTTTTTCTTGAGACAGAGTCTCACTCTGTCGCCCTTGGTAGAGTGCCATGGCATCACAGCTCACAGCAACCTCACAGCAACCTCAAACTCTTGAGGCTTCTCTTACCTCAACCTCCTAAGTAGCTGGGGCCACAGGTGCCCAACACAACGTCCAGCTATTTTTGTTTGTTGTTATAGTTGTCATTTTTTAAAATTGAATCATAGCTGTGTACATTAGTTCAACCATGGGGTACAGTGCGGGGGCTTCACATGCAATCTGAGATATTTTTTTGTCTGGCCTGAGTTCAAACTCACCAGTCCCAGCGTATGTGCCCGGCACCCTAACCCCTGAGCTACGGGCACCCAGCCTGAAAACTATTATCTTTTCAGTTAGTCATCTGTGTAGACTATAATCCATTCCTCTGTTGTTTAGAGGTAAAACAAAACAACACACATGTTCACATGTAGTGTGTGACGTCCACCACTCTCAGTACTGAATTTAAAAAAAATGTTGGAGGCCAGGAGTGCTTTCTCACAATCGTAATCCTAATATTTTTGGAAGCCAGTGCAGGGGCATCACTTGAAACCAGCCTGAGCAAGAGGGAGACCCCATCTCTAAAAATAGCTAGGCATGCTGTTGGCTCCTATAGCCTGAGCTACTAGGGAGGCTGAGGCAAGAGGATCCCTGGAGGCCAAGAGTTTGAGGTTGCTGTGAGCTGTGAGGTCATAGCACTCTACCCAAGGAGATAGAGTGAGAATATCTCAAAAAAAATTGAGTTATAAAGAAAAGACCGTTCATTATTTGAATGCAGTAACATGAGCTGAATATTATGACCAAAATCTAGCTGCCATCTCCTGAAAGGATGTTAGTTACATGAGCTGGATGACAAAATATCTCCACACTCCATCCATTTTTCACCATTATTTTTGCTTCAGAAATTGACGGAATGCATTACCAGTATTTTAAGGAAAGGGATGTGTTGATTTTTCTTTCTTTCTTTCTTTTTACCTTTGGGTTACAGGGAAATCGAGTCAAAACAGGAGGTGGATGTGAAATGTTTTGTCTGAAAGAAGGCTTACTAAAACAGGCTACCTTAGCCACAGCAATAGCTTCATAATCTTTTGTGACATGTTTTAGTATTTTTCTTGGAAAGGAAAAGAGGCTCTGGAAATAGAAATTGGTAAGGGAAACATTCCTGAGCCCTGTGCTACTATTATTCATTGGAGTATGCAGATAGCTCAAGGCTGAGTTGTTACTGTTCCTTTTCCTTTATGGTTTTTACCTAAGACTGTGTTTTGATCAAAACTGTGAATTGACCAGCAAAAAAAAAAAAAAAGGAGAGAGACTTAATACAATATTAATGGCAACAACTTGAATTCCTGAGTTTGGGATTGTAATGTTGTAGCTCTAAGAAGTTAGTTTGCAGACTGTGGCATTGATTTATATCAAAGCTGCAGGAGCTTGCATTGACGTACAGAATTTATCGACAGGGGTTCTGCCCACTTGTACCTCCTTTGGAGAGCAAACTGGCATTTTCACGCACGTTTCATTAATACGATAAGGATAGCTTTGATTTTACCCCCTACATACCATATTCCTATTACTTAATAGATTGCAGTACTATATATTTTCTCCTCTGAAGCCATAGCTTATTTTTAAAACTAAAGAAACAAATACAAAATATAAATTTTGGTTTGAAAATCTAAAGCAGCAACATCACTTCCCCCTTTAAAATGATGAATTGGTTTATGTTATAAACGTGAACTCTGAATATTGTACATTCATTTTGATAATGTGTCCAAATTTACCTAAAATGTATTGACGATATATTCTACTTCAAATAAAACATAGTTTTTCTGTAACTTACAACTCTTTTTTTTTCTTAGACTACTATTTTTGTTTTGTTTGCCTGGACTTGTTTTCACTTAAAAATGTATTTGAGACTTGGCACCTGTAGCTCAGTGGCTAGGGTGCCAGCCACATACACCGGAGCTGGTGGGTTTGAATCCAGTCCAGGCCTGCTAAACAACAATGACAACTACAACCAAAAAACTGCCAGGCATTGCGGCCGATACCTGTAATCCCAGCTACTTGGGAGGCTGAGGCAAGAGAATCACTTAAGCCCAAGAGTTTGAGGTTGCTGTGAGCTGTGATGCCACTGCACTCTAGTGAGTGTGACATAGTGAGACTCTGTCTCAAAAAAAAATGTATTTGATATAATGCTTTGTCACACTTGTTTCTTTAGCAGAAAAAGTAACATTTATTCAAGATAGATTGTAAAGTATACAAAGTAGCATTTATTTCATTGAGTGAATAATCCTTATCACATTTTAAGATGAAGCACTACATTTCTCATACCCTGAGAAATTTTACTTTTCTCCCCATTAAAACTATGTCACATAAAAATCCATGGCAGAATACAAATTATATTCTAAAAGTCTAACAAAACTGCCCAATAATTTCTCCTTTCACATTAAATGACAAAGAAAAAGATTTCTTAATTTTGCAGATATGTGGAAAAAAATGTGTGTGCTTATCTTGTAAACTAGTTAAGATGAGTTATTTTGACTCCAAAGAAATGCAATGTTGTAAAATAAATCTAATCATTTGTTGGCAATAACAGACAAGATGTTTGGAAAGCACCTTTAATTTTCAGAAGATCTTTCTTGTCATTTTTTGGTCATAAATTTAGAGGGAAGAGCTGATAGACACCAAATTTCCTACATGCCTGGAGGGCTAAAAATTATAGTGAGTTTTTTTTCCCCAAATTAAAGTTTTCTACAAAATGAAACAAGGTTACCAAGATTCTCCTGTGTCTAGTATTTCTGAAAAGGGAGATAGGCTACCATGACATGAAGTTTGTCTTATTTTTGTTAAACTGTATAGATAATAATATAATTATTATGTATAATATAGCTATTAATAATACAGTTATATAAATCATGCATTATATACATATGCAATTATGTAATAAAGTAATAAGATAATGATAATATAAATAATAGTAATATTATATTATATAAGATACATAATATATAAAATAGTAAATGTCTAATAATATAACTTAAATATGATGATCATGATTGTTATAGCAGCCAAGGTTTCTTGAACATTTATGTACACCAGATTTTGTTCTATGCATACTATGTGGATCAGCTCCTTTGATCCTCCCTAAAAATGTCTGTGGGAAAGATAAGTGTCTTCCCAATTTCCAGATAGTCAAAAAATAAAGAGACAGAAGGGCATGGAAACTCGTGGGGTTAAAAACCTATTGTCAGGTGCAGAGATTTCACATAGTCGCTGAAATTTCTGTGCATCGTTAATCAACAGTGGCTACGTTTTGACCCATCGGGAAAATGCACCTAATTGTCATTTCTCTTTTGATGGAAAAGCAAAATCCTGGTAATGAAATTGTCGTGTTAGGAGGCTGTATCGATTGAAATGGTGAAACAGTGGCAGCCTCAGCCCACCCTGATATTACCTCATATTGCTGACTCACTTCTCACTTCATTAGTCATCCCCTAAAATTAAATGGCCGTCCGTGTAACTTTCTTTGTGTTTAGCACAGCAGAAGAATAGATTCTCCTGGCAATTCTGGAAGCAGACAAGAATGATCACAAAAACAATTCAATGTGCCATTTTCCTAAGATTTAATGGTGCCATTTTTGTGACGTTCGGTCTTCCCAAGTTATTCCCTGATACATTCTTGGTTTGATAGTTTGACTTGACCTGTTTGTTGTAGCCATAGCTCAGGTAGCGATAAAACATGGATTTTAATTTTGTCATGGTGGCAGAAACGCACATTTGTGAGTTATCAACATGGTTTTGATTATGATAGTTAAATATAAATTTGCACAAATAATGAAGCAGCGTCATTTGTGTTGGAAACTAATAAGCAGGCCTGAACTTGTTATTGATGCTATTTGGATTTGGAAATTATTTCACTAGGAAATTCCAGATTGTTAATTTAAGTTTTTGAATTCACATTACAATTGGATAAATATATTCGTGTTATTTATAATCAGTGTGATAATTACTGCAAAGAGTGTTACAGGAAATATTGGACTTGAAATATAAATTAAAATTTCAAGTACTTATACATCCGTGTTCTTTAGAATTTTATGTAATTATACACACAGAGAAGTGCTGGTCATCAAATTACTTTGAATTTTAAAATTGTTATTGGAACTGGAACTATTAAGTAAAGCAGAAATTCAAGCTGAAAAAAGGCATCAGTGCATTTTTTCTTTTTTTTTTTAACTTTAGGGAATTTGAACAAATGAATGCTGCATACTTATTTACAATTTTGCTAGTTGATACTACATTTTAGAAAATTTGCTTTATAAAAATTGATTAGTAAGTACATCATTATATTTTGAATTTGATCTAACGTGTAAAAAATCACTATCGTTAATGTTTTGAGATCTCTAATGTCGTATATTTACAATTTGAGTCAGTAATTATGATGTTGTGTGGAATTAGAGCAATCTGAATAATGGAATTAAAATGTGAATATGAACTAAATAAGTTCATCAGTGTTAGTTGGAGCCTTAACATAAAATCTTCAACTATGTTTGTGGTCTGATTTGTTTACACTTTGGAACTTAAATGTGGTTTTAATTTGGCTAATGTCCTTCTTAGTTGACTATAAAACATACTTGCTTATTCGCATCTGACCTAATGACAACATCAGTGTTCTTTAAAATTTAAAGAAAGAAATGCAGCAAAAGCAATTATTAGTTGCATTTTTGAATTTGAATTGAGAACATTGGTTAATAAATCGATCAAACTGATTTGGAATTGTAAATTATAATAATTACTGCTGCCTACATGTGTTTGAGTTTCTTAACACTTGAACCACCTGTATTGGTTATAATGACACCTGTGTTTGGTTTAAAGAAAATGAGATCTTGGAATTAGAATTTGCAATATTAAATACATTAGTGTCTTTTGGTATTTTGACAGCAGGTTACCAATGATTGTTATTTTCGTTGTGAATAATGGTACGTTAGTAAGCATGGAAGCTCATCATTTCAACAGTGTCTTTTGGGATTGTTACTAATAAGTGCACCAGTGGGGCAGCGCCTGTAGCTCAAAGGAATAGGGCACTGGCCCCATATACTGGAGGTCGTGGGTTCAAACTCAGCCCTGGCCAAATCTGCAAAAAAAAAAAAAAAATAATAATAATAATTAAAAAAATAATAAATGCACCAGTGTTATTTTCAGATCTGTTTAGATTTTGGAGTTTAGTTTTAAATTAAAAAGACCTCAGGTAGCACTTATTACTTGAAGGAATATCTACACCCATGATTGCTACACGAGAAATTTAAACAGTGGAAATGCAAATTGATTAAGGATATAGCACTATATGCCAGTGTCATTATATTTTCAATTAAGTTAATAAGTGAAACAGTGTATGTTGGAAGTTTTAGATTTGGGAATGTTAATGAGAATTTGAACGAACAATTACACCAATGTTATTTGAAATTGTAAGTCATACAGTAGTAATATTTTCAATTCCATATAACACTGTTGTATTTATTTTTTTATTCTGATTCTAATTGTTCTTTCTGTCTTAATTTACCCATAACAAATACTAGTGTGTGCTTAGGAGCTAAAGTTTCAAATAATACTTGTGATCATATTAGTTCCAGTATAAATCCAAATTCTTAAATAAATACCATAATACTGTGAGATCTGGCGCTGTTGTGAGTTTTAATTACAAATAATATTGGTGTGACTATTCATTCAAATTTCCACTAGGATTCCAAAATCTAAAAGTGCTGACACATACAGTTGCAGTGATCTGCTCAATGCAAGATAACTCTGATTTATAGCAATATTCATGTTTAATTTCCTCTTCCAGTGTTTTAATCATAGCAGCTGAATTTTGACCTTGACCAAACTTTGACCAAATAACTTGGTGTTATTTGGAGTTTGAAATTTGAATTGGAAATCAAAATAATAAATGCTATTAAATTAGCCCTACATTGCTTGGGCAATAAAAACACAGTGTGAAGTAATATTCCTCACTCTTGCGACACCCCAGTGTCTACCAAGCCTGCTGTATCCTTCCTGAGACCATGACCAGGGGAATATAATGAAACTTGAGTGATGTCCAGTTATCAGATGAGACGCATTTTTTTCTCATCTGTGTTTTAAGATTTTTTTTTTTTTGCAGAATAACTCCTGACATTTCTAAATTTTAACTTGAGAATGGCAGGCTAACATTCTGAACGAGCACAGTTTCAGAGATTCTTTATGATTATGAATTATACTGTGATAACCAGGACCCCTTGTAATATGTTCAATATTTTCCAGAGCGGAGAGAGTGGTGTATACGTAATCATCCTCACCAGGGAATATCAAATTGTTTATTGATATGAAAACCCTAAAAATAATGGACATCTAAAGAATATTATATTCTGCTTATAGACAAATATGAATAGCACTTAATAATTAGACACTAATTTTTCCCAGGTTCATAACACGTTGGCTTATACACAGCTTGAACGCTACCCATTAAAACCGATATTCAAGATACTTTTCTGGGGAAATAACCTGAAATCTGTCTTGCAGGATATTTGCCTACAAAATTAATAATATATGCCCCCAAATTCTAGTTAATAGCTCAGTTTAGAATGAGGTACCCCTGGGGATCCAAAACTTTGTTCACCATATAACTAGACGAGTCTTACTTATCTCAAATTAAATTTAAAAGCTGAAAATGCTTTCAGATGAGTAACTGAAAGTTTTTGCCTACCACCAAGCATCAAATTTATTTCACATTAATTTCTGACTTTCTGGAATTAAAAAAAAAACAACACAGTTACTCTAAAAATAAAAATTTTAAAAGGACAGGGATAGTTCTGTTTCAATTCTCTCTCCTTTGGAAAACAAGCTATTTGGGGCTCAATAAATTTCTTTAATATGTTTTTAAAAATCAGCAGAGACGGACTTGGTCACATCATCAAAAGCAAATTATAAATTCATGCTCAGGCTAATGACTCTTGTGACTGCAAATCACATCAATATTGAAGTCTCTTCTCAAGTTGAGAACCCACAGTGCTTCGAAGAAATGACATATGAACAAAACAAAGTGTAACTGGGTCATTTTCTCTAGAAAATAATAATGCTGTTAGAATATGAAAATTAGTAAATGCAAGTAAAGGATCTGTGTTCAAAATTAAATATGGACAATCTTTCATCTTCTCCCTGGTTTTATTCTTTGTGGTTTATTTTGTGATAATTATTTTACTTGTTTACTAAGCATCTAACTCAGACCAGAGTGGTTTCTCTCCTTTGCTATGTTATGTAAAGTTTGTAAAACAATTCCAAGGGCAGGCTAAATAATTCTGAAAAGGGCACTGGGAAAGAAAGAGCTCAGGAAAAAAGAAGAAAAGATTATGACAGCGGAAAGTAAGCCAATTTTCTCCTTCAGATGGTTGCAATTATTTGCAAAATTAGATTTACTCACTATCTGTGAAATTCAGCCAACAGAGATGTGTTCATTTACTTCTTTTATGGAATAAAAGTATTATTTCTATAAATAGAACTCTCCATTTTTGAAAGGTTTAGATGCATTTATGGTACATTTTTTTGAACATGCATTTCTAAAATTTCATATCTGTTCATTATATTATTACGACAGAAATGGGAATGATACCTGAGGTTTGGGTAAGAAGAAGTTTGCCAAAAGATAACAAATGATCAAAATTACGTTCCAAATTTCAATCAGTTACACCACTTCTACTGATTTGGAAAAATTGAGGTTCTCCCCCCCTCTTTTAATCCCTTATTTTTTTCTTTTGGATTAAGATTGAGCAAGATTTCCTTATTTTACTTATTTTAAAGATTGAAAACAAGCAGATTGGATATAAGAAAACAAAAATGAGAGAAAACGTCAAACGTAAAGTTTATATGGCTGGACTCTGTCCATGTACCAAAAGGGTTTCTCTTGCTTGGAGTCAAGGTGCATATTTGCTTTTATTTGTGGCAGAAAATGCCTCCTATAAGTCAATTAATGTTACAAATAATTACATTATCTAACATGCATATATTTGGGGGAACACCTGATTATAATAATGAGCAACTATTATACTTTTGCTGAAAATAAAATCCTTTGAATCACAAAGATATTTCCAATACATACATATCTCTTATGATATATAAGAGCATTTTGCTGACCATAAAATCCTTCGAATCCCAATATATTTCCGATATACTACATACACAGTGAGGAATAAGATACAATCTCCAGTCTCATGTGTATGTCACATAGAAATTATGATTACAGATTCAATAAACTAAAAAAAGAATTGGGCAAGGACCACTCATGGCCCCGGGATTTCTGCGTCTTTGCTTTTTGATCACAAGTGACACTTTGATTTCTTACTTGTGTAAAGTGTATCAAAGAACAAGTATAGATTCACTAGATATATATGTCATTATATGTAAGAAAGCAGAAGAAAGTCCCAAGTGGAAAAATTAAGTCAAAAGTTCAGGATATATTGTATACAATGGTTGTTCCAGGAATGAAAGCAAGGCAGACGTCTCTGGAAGGATTTCAAAAGTTGGCAAGTAAGCCAGGTGCGGTGGCTGACACCTCTAATCCTAGTTCTAAGGGAGGCCAAGGAGGATGGATCGATTGAGCTCAGGAGTTGGAGACCATTCTGATCAAGAACAAGACCCTGTGGCTACTAAAAATTCAAAAACCAGCAGGGATTAATCGAGTGCAACTGTAGTCCCAGCTACTCGGGAGGCTGAGGCAACAGGGTCACTTGTGCCCAGGAGTTTTGAGGTTGGTGTGAAATACGATGCCAAAGCACTCTACCCAGGAAGACAGAATGACGCTCTGTGTCAAAAAAATAAATCAACACACTCAGATAAATAAAATAGAATACAATTCATTTTTAAAAAAGTGTTTGCACATATATGGGTAAAGTTTGGAAAAAAGCAATAGGAAATAGTGTTTGTGCAGAGCAGAACATGGTATATAAACACTGCATAAATGCATGACAGAAAGTTATCAGGTGCAATGGAGCAAATGCCATATTCATTCTGAAATTACAGGAATGAGGCCAGGAGGTGGCTCATGCCTGTAGCACGCTGGGAGGCCGAGGCAGGTGGGTTGCTTGAGCCTCAGCAGTTTAAAACCAGCCTGAGCAAAAAGCAAGACCTAAACAAACAAATACACAATAAATAATTATAAAAATGAAATTACAGGGAAGAATGAAGATGCGTTCATATTGCTAAATGAGACCTCAGATATGAGGTATCAAAACATAAATGAAGTTTCTGGTGGGATGTGTCTATTACCTAACAGATTTTTTTTAGCTAAACCAGTAAGACACCTCAATTCAATTTATCGCTTCTACTTTTGTCAACTTGACTCTCCTTAAAACTACATGCAAGCTTTTCTGAAAATTTATTTTTATTCTTTTTTCTTTTTTCCTGATTGCTACGAGGATGCAAATGTGGAGGTTACACGGTTTTCATTTTTAAGGTTAAGTTCGAGTTGTAGCCGAGACCTTCACCCAGGGACCGTGCTGAACACCTTCATTGTCAGGTGAGATCCCCGTCTCCTATCCTGCCCCGTCCTCCTTGCTAGACGATGCTTGTGTTGTTCTTTTTTTCTGAACTTTTTAAATATCTCTAATGTTTTCAAACTTGGAAAGCAAGGCTGGAATTTGAAAGGGTCCAGGTTAACCTGAAAACTAAAGAACAACATTCGTAACCAGTCGGCAGCAATTTTAATTCTGCTGTCTGTATCTGGAGACATCGTATTCGTTTTAAATTTCACTTGTTTGTTGTTGTTGTTGTAGGTTATTTGTTTGTGTGTTTTTTGGAGTTTTATCTCTGGCATCATTGTTGTTTGTAGGAACATTCTGTTGGATCCAGTTTTTCTAGTAAAATTGCCACTAATGAATCTATTTTTTTACACCTCTTTGGAGGATGGTGTTCTTGTTAACCAGAGGTGCCTCTGACATCTCTGACTTCATTCTGGGGAATTTCCTTCTCTGTAGAGGCAGAGCGAACAATAATAAATATACATCCATGTAAAGAAAAGAAAAAAAACCTAATGTTCATTAATGAAAGGAGAAAGCGGCTCAGACCATCTTTTCATAATTAATCCATCTCCCCACAGGGCTGAGCGAGGTTTAAAGAAACAATTAATTTTTTCTTGCCGTCTTCTGTTTAACTCTTTAGGGGCACCAGTCTCTATGAAATTTTCCAAGTTCAGCCAAAAGAAACCAAGCATTCCCAATCTGAGCAGGTCTTACTATTGATTTTTTTTCCTTTTAATACTTCCTCGTGAATATGTTGTTGGCTAAAGGAGCATCCTTCATAAGTTAAAATGTGCTCGTTATAAAGGGTGATGAACAAACCTTCATCTCAGTTTACCTGAAATGAAAATTTAAAAAAAATTATGTTGAGGAATAGCAGACATTATTGCCAATGCTAGCACACTCGTGGAACTGGAATTACGATGCTTTCATGATTACTCTCACTCAAGTCTTTGCACACCGTGTTAGTACCATGCAGAGAAAAACACAGCCCAGCTGTCTTGGTGATAACAGTTTACGCGCAAGTGGTAAGATGTGAGTTGGTCCCCACCTCTGCAGAGGGGTCGTTCATAATGGATCTGTAACAATTTCAACCTTGCAGTTTGTATCTAGAGACACTTTGTTAGTTTTAAATTTCACTTGCTTTTGTATATATATTCATAATTTATTTATTTATTTATTTATTTTGAGTTTTATCCCTGGCATTACCAATGTTTGCAGCTGGAAAAAGAGGAGATGAAGAAATACATGCAAATTTAAATCAAATTTGGAAGTAATCCGGGAAGCGATTGATTCTTTGGAGCAAAGATGAATCAAATGTGTCTGTGTGTCTGCTTTCAAGACACATAAAGGTCTGAAAATTCGGACACGCGTTTCCCCACGGAAAATAGTGTTTAGATACGCAGTCAGCCCGTGAATTTATGCTCGATGTCAGTAATCGTGAGAGGTATTTGGAATCCGTGGAAATTGCTGGCAGAAATGTTAAACAGCGTGGACGCTAAGGCGGATGGGTTGGAGGGTCCCTAAATTACAGCGACAACATGCGCCAAGTAGTATCAGCTGAAAAAATTGTGAGAAAACCACAGAGGCACGTAAGTATTCTTGACCCTTCCTCTGCTTTTCCTGTGAACTTGAACACAGAATAAGGAAAGAATCTTCTGACCTTGCCCTGAAGCAAGTGGAAAGGACCCCAAGTTGCAGGTGTCCCCCCGTAACTGGAGGACAAGGGACAGGCTGGTTTCTGAAGAGCTCGGGACGCAGAGAGCGTTCTCAACATACAAAGTTCTGCCTTTAGATCGTAGTTTTTTTCCTCTCACGTGTCTCCACCTCTCTCTATTCTTTGCCAAACCAACTACCTAAAAACAAAACAAAATTCTCAGTTGTTAACCATTTCTAGGGGACTTCATTTCCTGATAAGCATCTAGTATCCCGTAAAACTTATGTGAAATAAATGTGTATACTTTTTCTAATTTTCTTTTCTTGCTCAGCCATGAATCTGGAACACACACACACACACACACATATATATATACATATATATTTTTTTCTCTTTTATAGAGGATCTTCCAAAAGTTAAAAATAGAATTACCATAAGACCCAGCAATTCTGCTGTAATGTATTGTGAGGGGAAATGTAACACTTCTTCTTTATTCATTCCAAGGTTCATGGCTGCGACCCCTATGACAAGGACAGATTGACAGAGGAGAAGCATAACTGCTTTATTTCATACAAGTTCCACATGACATGGGAGCTTTCGGAAACGAAGACTCAAATACTCAAGCAAAATTGTATTTGTATGGGGAAGTGTGATTGGAGGACAAGAGGGTCTTATCTAACACTAACAAACGAGATTATTTTTGCACTATAGCAACAGGGCAGGGTCCCCAAGGAATGAGGGTCCTATGAGCTAATTTAAGAAAAAGGAAGAAGAAATTCAGCGAGTATCCTCAGTGCTTTGTGGTTTTCTGAATTCCTTTCAGCTTACAACAGTATGTCAATGTGCCATATTTTTGGCTATTATGGTTTGAATCCTGGCAATATGTGTGCGTCTCCAAATGGAAACTGTATTGTCTGAGAGATACAGGTGCACCAATATAAAAGCATTATTCATAATAGCCAAGAGATGAAAGGGTCTCATGTGTCCATCTACCAATGAATGGATAAAGCAAATGTGGTGTGTACCTGAAGTGAAATGTTATTCAGCTTTAAAAAATGAACGAAATGTTGGTTTAGCACCTGCAGCTCAGTGAGTAGGGGACTGGCCACATACACCGAAGGTGGCAGGTTCAAGCCCAGCCCTGGCTGGGTAAACAACGACAACTGCAACCGAAAAATAGCCAGGCCGTTGTGGCGAGCACCTGTAGTCCCAGCTACTTGGGAGGCTGAGGCAAGAGAGTCACCTAAGCCCAATAATTTGAACTTGCTGTGAGCTGTGATGTCACAGCACTCTACAGAGGGGGACACAGTGAGACTTTGCCTCTAAAAAAAAAAAAGAAAAGAAAAAAATGTTACATATTGTAAAAGGGATGAGCCATTAAAACAGGCTCTGTGAAGTGAGCTTGTCACAGAAGTACTAATATTCTGTGACCCCAGAGAAGCTAAGTTCTTAGCGACATCTGTTTGCATGGGCTGAGGACCACTCTAGTGGCAAATTATTAATGGATACAGAATTTGGATTTATTAAAATGCTCTGGAGACAGAGTGTACAATAATGTGAATGTACTTGTCACTGAATTGCACGTGTAAAAGTGGTTAAAATGTTCAATTTTGTCATAGTTATATTTTATTACAATAAGGAAAAAATGTTAAGATGGGAGAAAACTTTGAAGGTGTCATGTATCTATTGTTTTAATAGGCACTTATGTAAAAGGATCATTATCTTACTATATGAAGATGATTTTTATACATACTATGAACTTTAGTGTTATGTCTATTAAAATTAACATTATTTTTAAGACCATCTGTAGTTGGTGCAATGCCTGTGTCCAGCCCCTAAATGTTGAAGTCCTCGTTCCCAAGGTCATGGTGTAAGGAGGTGAGGACTTTGAGAGATGACGAGGTCCTGAGGTTGGACCCTCATGGATGGGATCAGTGTCCTTACAAAAGGGACCCCAGAGAGCTCCCTGGCCCCTTCCACCATGTGAGGGCACAGTGAGAAGGCGCCATCTATGAACAGGAGCTGAGTCCTCACCACTCACAGCACCTGCCATGCCGGGATCTTGAACTTCAGCCTCCAGACCTGTGAGCAGTAAATGTCTGTTGTTTATCAGCCTCGGTGTCCTTGTAAAAGGGACCCCAGAGAGCTGCCTCACCCCTCCCACCATGTGAGGACACAGTGAGAAGGTGCCATCTATGAACCAGGAGCTGAGTCCCCACCACTCACAGCACCTGCCATGCTGGGTTCTTCAGCCTCCAGACCTGTGAGCAATAAATTTCTGTGGTTTATAAACCTCAGTGTCCTTATAAAAGGGACCCCAGAGAGAGCCCCCTCCCCCCTTCCACAATGTGAGGGCACATGGATAAGGTGCCATCTATGAACTAGGAGCTGAGTCCCCACCAGACACGACCTTGAACCTCCAACCTCCAAAACTAAGCAATACGTGTCTGTTTTCTTTGAGCCACCCCATTTAAACTATTTTGTTTTTCCAACCTGAGCAGATTCAGACAATCGGAGTTCCTGTTATCTTTACTAAAATCACTTTGAGTTAAGTGCCTGGAACCAAAATCAACATAAATGACATAATATCATCCTTTATCTTTTGTCGAGGCTTCTCAAGGGACCAAAGATAAAAAAGGAGATAGCAGATAAAGTTGGAGCCCTGTGAGGATGGAGGGTGGACACCTGTGCATTGTCATCTAAACCCCCCTGAAGAGCTGACAGGCTGCTTCATTTCCTTACCATCCCCGAATCATGGGGGTACAAGGATGTTCAGAAAGGGGTACCTGGAACTCCAAGGCATTTAAGGTAGGTGTAAGCATGGTGCTCTTATAATTCTTCAGAAAAGGGCATTGAGATATATGAACTAATTGATCAGCACTCGTTTGCACAGATGGGAGTAAAGCTCAAAGGAAATCAAACAGGTAGAAGAGAGATGAAGGGTATGGCTGAAATTGCAGCCAAAATGTGCTAAGTACACTCTCTGGGTGATGAACACACAACTTTGACTCAAGCCATTCATGTAATCGAACCATGTGCATTCCTACAATGTTCTGAAATTAAAACAAGAAAAAAATCCTTTTGTCGGTGGTGGCATTTAGGTTGTTTGCACATTTCGGCGATTGCAAATTAAGTTGCGATGAACAGTCTAGTGCAAATGTCCTTATGATAAATATTTTTTTTTCTCCTAGATAGATGCCTAGCAAGGAAATCCATATTACTGATCATCTATACGTGAGGCTATTTCTCCTTTGTTCCAAGGAAAAACAGCCGCACATATGGATGGCCGGTAATAATAAAGGCTCTCACATCCTAAGTCCAGACTGGATTTCAAGCTGTGGTATATATACACCATGGAATACTATTCAGCCATTTAAAAAGATGGAGACTTTACATCTTTTTTATTAGCCTGGATTGACTTGGAAAACATTCTTCTTAGTAAAGTATCTCAAGAATCTGCTGTACTCAATTCTAATGTGAAGCCAGTAGATGACCTAGTATATACCCTCATAAGAGAAAAATTCTAATAAATTCAAAGTGGTGGTTAGGGGAATGGGGGGGGGAAGGATGAGGGTAGGGGGTCCCAGTGTGTGACACACCTCTTAGGAGCAGGACACAATTATAAGGGGAACTTAACAAATGCAATCATTGTACCTAATTCTTTGTGCCCTCAATGAAACTTAATTAAAAAAAAAAAAGGCCTGGCACAGTGGCTCATGCCTGTAATCCTAGCACCTGGGAGGCTGTGGTGGGTGGATTGCCTGAGTTCACGGGTTCTAGACCAGCCTGAGCCAAACCAAGACCCCATGTCTAAAAATCGCCGGGTGGTGTAGTGGGCACCAATATAGTCCCGGCTACTCAGGAGGTTGAGACAGGAGCATCCCTTGAGCCCATGAGTTTGAGGTTACTGTGAGCTATGACAACATAGCACTCTACCGAGGGCGAGCAAATGAGGCTCTGTTTCAAAAGGAAAAAAATAACTGAAGAAGTAAAATAAAATAAATTAAAAAAGAAAAAAATATGGAAAAATAAAAAGAAATTGATAATTTTTAAAAAAAAAAGACAATAGGCAGCCTTTAAAATCATGTTTCCCATTTTCATTACATCATATTCCTTTTTAAAAAAGATTCTGGGTGGCGCCCGTGGCTCAGTGAATAGGGCACAGCCCCATATGCCAGAGGTAGTGGGTTCAAACCCAGCCCCGGCCAAAAACTGCAAAAAAAAAAAAAGATTCTATTTTTACTAAAATTGGAACTTACACTTATGTTTTCAAACCTTTATTTTGGTGAAAATCTGAATATGTGGAACAATACAGAACCAGTTAGAAGTCACAGGCAGTTTTCGCACATTAATCGTTCACCAAAATTTAACTACATTCCTAGAATTTCCATTCATTTTTAGGCAGCCTGTGTGCTTAGACATTGTATCCCACAAATAAAAATAACCGCCATTTGCTTCACTGAAACATGCAACTTTTTTTTGCACTAATTTCCATAAATTAAATTGTGGAAGTGTGGATAGTGATTAATTTCTATTTACTGCAGTCAATTTATTAGGGGCACGTCTAAATTTAAAATGTGTTTACCTAGCCCACGCCGCGTAAGATGTGACAACGGTGTAACGACCCACAGGCACACTTTATAAAACAGTCATTGGCAATCTGTTCTCAACGTTTGCAATGTCGAAAGCTCCTCTAGAAACCTCTTTTCAGAGGCCCCATGGCAGTTTGGATAGAGTAGTATCTTCACATTCATTTAAAATATTCGACTCTAGTAACTTTATAAATCTGTGCCTACTTGTGTTAGGAAAGGAAAGACGACTGTTCATGTGGGATTGGGTGATAATCTTTTCATTTCATGCCATTGGTTTGCAGTCACGACTTTTCTCCCTCTGAGTTTGATCATTAAAGACTGACAGTGACTTTACGCTTAAATTGGCCAAGTGTTACAGCCGCCGGTGATGACTGCATTGGTTTGTAAATCCTCTGCTCCTTCTTCCCTTAACATTACTATTATTTTCTTTTTCCTGGTAACCTTTAACCACCGTCAGCTTGAGGATCGACTGAGCTTATTTCAGCCCAAGGTGCCTTTCTCAAAAAGTATGTTTTGTTAGGAGATATAATTGAGTCGTCCGCCTGCAGTAAATATCAAGACCATCCACATTTTGTGCCTTTTCTCCTTCTGGGTACGAGGTAATTGCACTTGGCTTGTGGCTTTTTCTGTTTTTATCCTTAATTAATGGCCTTTATTTTGTAGATGAGTTTCAGGTTCACCAAACCATAGAGTGGAGAGTACAAAGATTTTCCATAGAACACCTGCCCCCACCGAGGCACAGACTGTCCCAATATTCACACCCCCCACCAGAGAGGTAGATTTGCTAGAAATGGTGGGTCGATATTAACGCGTCACTACCAGAGTCTGTAGAGTCACCTCTCCCAGGATGCCATCTAGGTGAAATCACCACGCAAAACCCGCAGGCTGCCTGGTTTTCTGTTCCCCTATGGAAGGGCGTCACGGTTTCCTCCAAATTGAAGGAATTATAAACAAAGCTGCCATAAACACCTATGTGCATGTTTTGCACTGCACCTGCAATTTCAGCTTTTTTGGATCGATAGTAAGGAGTCTGATTTCTGGATTACACAGTAAAAGTAAGTTAGTTCCCTAACTCTAACCCTAAGAAGCCCCTAAATCATCTTCTCCCTGTCCCATTTTGCTTTCCAAACATGCATGAGACGATTTCCTTTTGCCCCACATCCTGGTCAGCCTTTGGTGCTATCCATCCCCCAAGAATCAGCCTGAAGCAAGGCTTACATGAGAAAAAAAATCTTGATTATTTTTGGTTCTCCATATGTGCGGCTATTTTTCCCTGTAGCCTACGCTATCCATACACTAGATTTGAAGTCGTGCTTACAAATTTATATTCCCCCCGAGGGAATCATGTTTTCGGTGGAGTGGAAGTACACAGAATCATTCTATTCACACAAATATTTAAATCTCATCAGCATAATATTTATGTAACATAGTTATTATTGTGCCTACTTAATGTTAGAATAAGATACCAAAGAAATTATATCATTTTCTTATGTTGCAATTTGTTTGAACCAACTTCTTATACTCCTGAGTCCAGACTGTTTTCTTAAGTTTTATTTTATCATGCTGGCATAGCTGTACTTAAAATAGCATTCAGATGTGGCTATCTTAGCATTGATAGGCTTTTTTCCCTCTTTTTAAATTAATTTTTTTTTTTTTTGAGACACAGCCTCAAGCTTTCACCCTGGATAGAGTGCTTTGACATCACAGCTCACAGCAACCTCCAATTCCTGGGCTCAAGTGAGTCTCCTGTCTCGGCCTCCCAAGTAGCTGGGACCACAGGCGCCCGCCACAATGCCTGACCATTTTTTGGTTGCAGCCGTCGTTGTTGTTTGTCAGGCCTGGGCTGGATTCGAACCCGCCAGCTCAGGTGTATGTGGCTGGCGCCCTAGTCACCTGAGCCACAGGTGCCGAGCCTTTAAATTAATTTTTAATTGAAATCATAACAGTATATACATTTATGGGGTACAATATGACAATTTGATGTACAATGTGGAATGCTTAAATCAAACTGATTAACAGAGCCATTACCTCACTTACTTTTTGAGGTAAGACATTTAAAACTTAACTTTAGTTATTTTGAAATATATCCTTGCATTCTGCACATTCCATCAAATGCCCTTTTTTAATTTGTTTTTGAGACAAAAGTCTCACTCTGTCACCCTGGATAGAGTGCTGTTGCATCACAGCTCACAGCAACCTCCAACTCCTGGGCTCAAGTGATCCTCCTGCCTCAGCCTCCCGTGTAGCTGGGACCACAGGCACCTGCCACCACGCTTTCTAGCTTTTCCAAGCTTAGTAGAGATGGCGTCTCACTCTTGCTCAGGCTGGTTTCAAACTGCTGAGTTTAGGCAATAACCCGCTTCGGCCTCCCAGAGTGTTGGGATTATAGGGCAGGGCACCCGCCCCAGCTTGAAAGTGAAAGGGAAGTTTTACCTCCATAACCTCTCAAGAACATATTTGAACATTGGGAGGAATGTTTACACAAGTGAATAACTGCATGAAGGGTGGAACAGAAAATAGAATATTTGACAGTGATACTTGTGTCAAACACCTTTAGGAAGCAAAGGATAGAATTTCTTTTGTGCATTCAGGTATGTTTTCAGCAATACGATCAAGTGGGTGAAGTGGCTTACTTGATATTAAGGATGGCAAAAAATGTTAATTATCCTACCGTATCTATATTCTTTGTCCACCTCCCTTCCTTCCCCCCCTTTCTTTTCTAGGCACATGAACCCAGAACTTAAGATTATTTTTAATTTAAGGAGGTTTATTCTGAGCCAAATTTGAGGACCCTGTCCCAAAGCCACAACCTTGAGCAGGTGGACTCGAGGTCATGGGGTGACAGTTTGGTTTTAGGGAGACAAGAATTACGAGTGAGGTCATAAAAAACGCACATTGCTTTGGACCCAAAAGGTGAGACATTTGGAAACAGGGAGTTTATAGGTTCTACCCGGGTTTAAAGATTCTTTAGCTGACAATTGGCTGAAAGAGTGAGGCTCTGTCTAAACGACCAGGAGTCAGTGACAAGGAAAGCATAAGCTAAAGTGACTGTTAATTAGAGACAAGTACCGTGGGGACACACATGGTTTGTTATGTCTATTGGGGAGCTGCAGGTGAGTTTTGCAGAGCCTCAGGCCTGGTAGCAGAGGACGTCTCTAAGGAGAAGGGCAGGATGAGGCAGGTGTGATCCCTTTCTCATGGCCAGTGACCCAGTTTTAGAGATGGATTTCACTTTCTTCTATTGCAGCCAAATAAACCTCCGGTTTAACTGGTTAGCTCTTAGCCAAGGATGGAAAAGCAATTTTTGAGTATTCCATGTCCTGCCTATATTTTTATAAATAAGCTGCTTGCCTTCCTGGGTGACTCTTGTCCAACGTAATCCCACGAAGACAGCTCACTTTGCATTTTATTGCACTTCCTTTACAGACTGGGCAGTGGGATATTAACGGTCAAGCTATCTCTAGTTCTGGGTTGCAGGGTGCACCAGGAACATGCAGGGCCAGAACTAGACTCCTGGGAGACTCCTTGAAGAATACCAACAATCTCGGCTGCTTTCAATAGCTCATATCTGATTTCCAGTTGTTGTAGCCAAGATCAACCACTTTTTTTTTTAAGAGACAGAGTTTCACTTTGTCACCCTCTGTAGAGTGCGGTGCCATCACAGCTCACAGCAACCTCCAACTCTTGGGCTTAAGTGATTCTCTTGCCTCAGCCTCCTGAGTAGCTGGGACTACGGGCGCCCGCCACAACACCCGGCTATTTGTTGTTGCAGTTTGGCTGGGGCCGGGTTTGAACCCACCACTCTCTGTATATGGGGCTGGTGCCCTACTCACTGAGCCACAGGTGGCACCCCAGATCAACCAATTTCCACCTCATCTGAGCCACAGAATCTTACTTACAATGTCTTTGTTACATACAGCAAAACATAACCCTATGAAAATACTAAAAACAGCAACAAGCAAAGGGAGTGGATATCAAACATTTTAATTCACAAATACATTATAAGCTCATTTTATTCATAGAAAGCTTTTACTGAAATGACTTTGCAAAGCCTACAATTAACTTAATCGCCTTTTCCTGCTCTTCTTGACTGGCCCCTGAAGAGTAGCATTGGAATAAATAAAATGGTTTAAAAGTCTGTTTTCATTTGTCTTTTCTTGGCAATTTCCATTTAAAATAAGAGTGATGAAAGAGGCAGAGGTATATAACATAGCCACTTATGTAAGGGCCACTTGCTAAGGTAATAATTATAAACAATGACCAATATTCCCTCTAACTAAATAGCAAAATGTTGTCTAATACAAAATAGTTCACTCTTACCTCAAATAGGCTCATTGCCAAATCAATAATTGAATTCTTTTACCTCTCTTTTAGGGGCAAAGTGTGTGAACAACTTAAAAGTGACCATCAGATTCCCCTGGTTACTATCTTTGTAAATATAATATGGGTATCACTTAACATATTTATATATCCATTATGGTATTAAATGGGGGTCTGATGGCGCCAGCTTCAAGCAAGAACCTCAGCCTCCAAAAAAACAAGTCAAAATCCTAGTGGTTAAAGAAAACATAATATTTTATAGACCGTGTTTCTTATTTATTGCTCATATGGGCGTCTTTAAACAATCTGAAGCTATGTCCGTGTATCCAATTAGAATTGACAAGATAAACTTGGCTCGGCACTTGTAGCTCAAGCGGCTAAGGCGCGAGCCACGTATACCAGAGCTGGCAGATTCAAATCCAGCCTGGGCCTGTCAAACAACAATGACAACTATAATCAAAAAATAGCCAGGGGCAGCACCTGTGGCTCAGTGGGTAAGGCTTGGGCCCCATATAGTGAGGGTGGTGGGTTCAAACCCAGCCCTGGCCAAACTGCAACAAAAAATAGCCGGGCGTTGTAGCAGGTGCCTGTAGTCCCAGCTACTCAGGAGGCTGAGGCAAGAGAATCACCTAAGCCCAGGAGTTGGAGGTTGCTGTGAGCTGTGATGCCACGGCACTCTATCCAAGGCGACAGCTTGAGGGTCTGTCTTAAAAAAAAAAAAAAAGAATTAACAAAATAAACAGAAGAAAATTCTTCTAGATTAAAATAATACTTTATTAACTGCTCTTATGTTTAATATACCTTGTATTTTAATCACTGCTTTATGTATTGTATTTTCAAAGTTGTAAATTGTAGTTATTTTATTGTTTATACTCTAATCATTACTTCGAAACCTTAGGAATAAATGTATTCGTTAAGTTTTCAACATGAATACACTGGTCAGTGTTTGTTGAATGGCATGCAAGTCAGAAGTCTTTCTACAAGGTACTATTTCTTTGGAATTTAAGGCTTTTTCATGACTGAGATGGAGGTGCATTCTTATAAAATACTATACTTCTTTAAAAAGAAATTGTGTATATTTTATCTTCTTAATAAGTGTGGATGCATGTGTTGGGTATGTATTTATATAGACAATGTAGATGACAAAATTTCTAACATATCGGAGACGATATAAGCGTTCATATCTGTGTCTATAATTATCTTTACGTAAAAGTAGAATATAACTGCGTGAAACTTCTGTTCACGCTGACACATTTTTTTCCCAGAGTGGCTGTTCCAATGTCATCTCGGAGATCAGCCTCTCAGAGTTTTGATTTTTCGCATCCTTACCCACCACTTGAGATTGGAAGTCATTCTATAATATGTATTCAGCCATCCTTCTGTGCATAAATTCCTGTTCCCTGCACCAACACCTGGGAAGGCCGGTATCCAGCTTCTGGCCGGAGGCTATACTTCCCAGACCGGCAGAATAAGCTCAATGCAGATTGCAATCCTTAATGAAAAATAAGGCACTCCTCTATGAACTTATGAACCTTATCATTCTTCTATGAACACCACTTTGGGCTTCTTGTTCTACACTCAACTCTGTGGCAGGAATTTCTCTTACTCATATAGACGATAAAAACCTGAGTGCCAAAAATCTGGTGTCTTTATATAAAATAGTATATTTACAACTGGTGTCTCTCGTGGGGTGGAGGGAAGGTCTCACATTTGTCTGGACCAGAGGTGGCTTAGTGTAGCTACAAATATAGAATTTGCAGGTTGAGAGAAACCCGCTTCCTTTTTAAGGAAGACATTTAAAAATCCTGGTGGTGTTTAATTCAAGTTGTCAATATGTTGTTTAGTGTATAAGTGAAACACGTTTGTAATTTCCCTTTACAACAGTATATTTTCTCCAATTTCAATATCAGGTGTATCCAGATCAAGTAGAATGATATTGAATGATCCAGATCAAGTAGAATGATATTTCTTCTTTTTTTATTGTTTAAAAGATTTCTGGAATTGCTTGTTTTGTAACATCATTGTGGTGTATGAGTTTATGATAGTTTGAACTTTGTTACTTAATTCATTGCTTAATTACTATTTTCCTATGAATGATTTTACTGTGGTTAATATGTTAGCATAACATTATTCCCAGATAGGTATTTGTTTGTTGGGAGGTTGGGCCTTGCGGGGGCAGAGTTAATATTCTGCATGAAATATTTTATTTTATAACAGTGAAATTGCTTTCTCTTTTGTCTTGTGACTTTTTTTTGAGGTGAAATTTAAGTTTTTGTGTGAGTAGTACTATTATACCTATCTTGAGTGTCTTGCTTGTACTGTATCACGTCATACCTTTGTTTAATTTTTAATAAACTGTTCACTTGTTTAAAAAAAAATCCTGGTGGTGAATTTCCCTGGAAATAATGGGAAATATCCAACATTCATGGCTACTAGGAAGGTTACAGAGCACTTATCTAGTGTGGCACACGGTAGGTCCTTAATAAGTTGTAATAGCTTCATAAAAATTTTACTGAGTTAAATTCTGCCCATATTTTGTTTTATGAATTCCGTTCTCAAAAGGCTGTGTTTCATCTCAGAATGGAACTCAGGGTGACAGGTTTTGAGTATGACATGTGAATTTCCTTGAAAAATGCTGAGTAATATCATTTTAATTATTCATCTAACCTCTATCATCATCTTGACGGTTTAAGAAAATGAGTTATTTAAAGAACAAAGATGAAAAGAGTGGTTTTGGCTCCCCGGGAGGAGATTTCAAGGATGGTCAAGTTTCAGTTTGAGTTGCGTTGAATAGTTTATCCTGTTCTTATCATTAAGGTCGTTGCATCCCATTTTCATAGCAGTAAAGTTTGGTTTGGGAATGTTTCACAGTAAAAGCATTGATATTACAAACGGGAAAATGTTTCTGGGAATGCCACTAAAAAAACACATGTGTGCTCAGAGCAAGAATGGTCCAAAGAAAGGGACACTAACTTTCGCAGTAAAGCAGTCGAAATAGACAATAATTTATTAAACCTTGATATTTCAAAAGAAAAGAGGGAGGGGCCATTTTAATTTTATGCCATTATGAGCGGTTAAGGGATGATCAGAATCTCACTTGAAATGTGGCTCCTCATTCATAACCACCAGAGTTCAGGCAACTTGAACGAAAAGTAATTCACAGTCCAAAAAGGCTATAAATTTCCCTTTAATGCTGGAACATATAAGTATTTAAAAGACTGAGATTTACAGAGAAAGATAGAAGGATAAACTCGTATTGGCCTCACTGACCTTTCTAAAACCCACCATAATAAAATTCATACAAGCAGAAAAGCCTGTCTAAAATGGAACTCAGGATTGCCCCTCAGTTCAAAGCCCAGGTCGTAAACCAGAGCTGCGTGGTAATGGCATGTGGACAAAATTAAATTAGCAAAGACGGATTTCTTCCATTTTCTCTGCAGCTGAGAAGTTATCCTTACCCAAGTAAATCAAGAAAAAGCCTTAGGATAAAATTTTACCTTTCACGATGGAAATTCAAGATGGAATAGACGCCCTTTGGGAGAAGAAGAACGTCTATGAAAAACCCAATTTAATCATTCCCTCCTCAGTCCCTTCCTTACTTTAAACCCTTCATTCTTTTTAGTTTTTGAAACAATCATGTAGTACGTGGAAGGCTGTGAGTTATGCACCTCCAGCTGGGTACTGCAGAGGGCAAGGTCCCCTTCCCCTTCTGAAGGTTTGCTGAAACCGATGACAAGAGGCAGGTCGATAGGAGAAAATGCATGAAAATTTTATTAATATGCATTTGGGGAGCCTTAGAATGAAGGCATAAATATAGTAGGATAACTGCTTTTATGCTTGGCTTCAACAGAGCCTGGGCAGCCGTGGAGAAATACAGTTAGGCCAAAGTGTGGCATCTGATGCCAGCACCCTGAGCGGGAAAAACACACCACGTCTTGTCGAGATTTCTCTCAGCCTCTCTGAATAGCATCCTTACTCCTGGCTGTGGGGCAGGACCCTGTCTGGAATGGGGGTCTCATGACCTACCGTCAAACAAGGCAGGTCAGAGAATTCGTTCATGGCCAATCTTTACACAGAATGGTGCACTAAGCCATCGTTTTAGGGTTTAAGGCTGGCTTGGGGGGAAGGAGAGTTCACCCCTCAGGGGAAGAAGGATTTTCAATTCTGTGAATATCCTCGGGGGAGAATAGGACAGAGACAGGAGGGCAGGAGAGTTTCAGAGAAATACTAATTCTGAGGCTGCTTCTGAAGTTTACATTTTGGGGAGTATTGTTGTCAGAGTCCCAATAATATCAAATAGACTTATTTTGGACAGAATATACCAAATCTTGAGTAGTAGTCCTTCTCTTCCTCCTCCTCCTTCTTCCTGATTATATCAAATCTTGAGTAGTAGTAGTTCTTCTTCTTCTTCTTCTTCTTCTTCTTCTTCTTCTTCTTCTTCTTCTTCTTCTTCTTCTTCTTCTTCTTCTTCTTCTTCTTCTTCTTCTTCTTCCTCTTCCTCTTCCTCTTCCTCTTCTTCTTCTTCTTCTTCTTCTTCTTCTTCTTCTTC
>CAUYON010143261.1:0-28285 GCA_963573935.1 Arctocebus calabarensis | reverse complement strand
ACCCACGAATGGATTAATAAATTGTGGTACATGTATATCATGGAATACTATGCAGCCTTAAAGAAAGATGGAGACTTTACCTGTTTTATGTTTACATGGATGGAGCTGGAACATTTATTAGCAAAATATCTCAAGAATGGAAGAAAAAGTATCCAATGTACTCAGCCCTACTGTGAAGCTAATTTAAAGGTTTCATTGAAGGCTATAACCCAACTATAGCACAAGAATATAGGAAGGGAGGGGAGTGGCAAGGTTGGGTTGGGGAGGGTAATTGGTGGGGCCACACCTATGGTGCATCTTAGAAGGGTACAGGTGAAACTTACTAAATGCAGAATACAAATGTCTTCATACAATAACTAAGAAAATGCCATGAAAGCTATGTTAAACAGTTTAATGAAAACATTTCAGATTGTATATGAAATCAGCACATTGTACCCCTTTATTGCACTAATGTACAATGTACTATGATTTAATTAAATAATTCAAAAAATACAAATTCTGCTGCTAGGAAAAAAAACTAAACTGATTAACATAACCAATACCTCACTTACTTATTTGTTGTGGTAAGACATTTATACTCTTAATAGATCTGAAATGTACCATTGCATTGTGCACATTAGGTGAGGTCCCACCAAATACCTTCTTCCCTGCTCTTGCTCTCTCCCCGCCCCTTCCCTCTCTCTCTCCTCTTCTCCCCTTCTTTCTGGACTATAGTTGTGTTTTACCATTCATATGAATATGGAGGTGATTATATATTGGTTTCATAATAGTATTGAGTACATTAGATACTTTTCCTCCCATTCTTGAGATACTTTACTAAAAAGAATATGTTTCAGTTCCATCCATATAAACATAAAAGATGTCTTTTTATGGCTGCATAGTAAGCCATGGTATACATATACCACAATTTGCTAATCCATTCATAGGTTGGTGGGCACTTGGGCTGATTGGGGCTGAAATAAACATTCTGGTGAAACTTCTCTGAAGAAGACAGGTGCATGGCCTACAAACACATGAAAAAAATGCTCATTGTCTTTAATCATCAGAGAAACGCAAACCAAAATCACTTCGAGATATCATCTAACTCTAGTAAGATTAGCCCACATCACAAAATCCCCAAACTACAGATATTGGTGTTGATGTGGTGAGAAGGGAACAAGGGAACATTTCTATACTGCTGGTGGGAATGCAAGCTAATACAGCCTTTTTGGAAAGAAGTTTGGAGAATACTCAAGAAACTAAATGTAGACCTACCATTTGATCCTGCTATTCCTCTACTAGGTCTATACCCTGATTATCAAAAATCATTTTACAATAGCTTTTTCATTTTGAGACAGAGTCTCTATCACCCTAGGTAGAGTGCTGTGGCATGATAGCTCACAGCAACCTCAAATTCTTGGGCTAAAACTATCCTCCTGCCTCAGCCTCCAGAGTAGCTGATACTATAGGAGTCTGCCACAAAGCCTGGCTAGTTTTAGAGACAGGTCTCACTCAGGCTGTTCTCAAATTCCTGATCTAAAGCAATCCACCTGCCTCAGCCTCCCAGAGTGCTAGGATTACAGGCATGAGACACCAAGCCTGGCCTGAGCTTCCAGTTTTTATTCAACTTTCCCCAAATGCCATTCATGCCTCCAAAATATGACCCCGTATCTGTATTTCTTTTCTTTTTTTTTTTTTGGCCAGGGCTGGGTTTGAATCCCCCACCTCCTATATATGGGGTCAGCACCCTACTCCTTTGAGTCACAGGCGCCACCCTGTATTTCATTCTTTATATAATTTTTTGCCACATCATGAATTGGCAAGTACCAGAATTAAAGGAAGACTGAGCACACATCTTATCAGGAATTCGGCATGAATTTGCTTTTGGAAACCAAAGCCACTGTGTCCTGGTGGCTGAGAGCAGCTCTGCAGTCTTTCGTGGGTTTGTCTGGATCAGCGGGTGCACAGCACAGGGAGCACAACCTGCTCATTTGCTCTGAACAGGGCGGTAAAGAACGCGTGCCCATGGAAGGAGGTGTATCTGACAGAATTTCATGGAGAACAAGAATGCATTCTTTTTATGAGAAATTCTTAGACCTTGGAGCCCGATTGTAAGGCTCTGCATTTCAACTCTTTCAATTCTTATTACTAGAAAAAAAAATAAAAGATGAATTACTCTCTGAACTAATGAAACTCAAATGGCTAGCAGATTGAGCTCTGATACCTTAACTCCATTTTCTGAAATATTTGCAATGCAAATAACTGTTAAAGATTCCTCTGGCTACACTAACATTTATGTGTGTTGTGCCAAATATCCTTTATGTGTTTAAAGGAGAGCATTCCTTGTCTGTATGTGCACACCTGGGCTCACTTCCCTTGAGAAGATGCCTCAACAGTGCTAGTATAACAAGACAATAACAGCAGAAGAATAGAGATTTATAGAGACTGTCCAGAAGTCAACAGGGGATGGCTCACACAGTGAGAGTAACCATAACAAGTGTCAGTTTTTTTCAAGCAGAAAACAAAAGCAAAGGTGGTTGATGCAGTCTAATATTTAAGCCACAAAGGCACTGAATCTAAAGGTTAATTATGTCATGCCCTTATTCCCAAGATGAATAAAGAAAAAGAAAAACTATAAAATATTAAACTATGGTTAATAGGGCTACATATAAAACTCTCATTTTTTATTACAAAAAATGATTCTGAAAGCCTACACAGCAATAACGAATCAGAGCGTTTCCACATGTAAAACTCTGGACTTACAACTTCTTTGAATTATCAGAGGTTTTAGCACATTAAAAATCATATGTAACCATCATACAGGGCTGAGTAGCAGCTGCCCCCCTACTCCACTTAGCTATTTCTTCCTAGTTAAGCACATTCCCCACTCCCCCCACTGTATTTTCCTCTTCATTTCTTTACTAATTTATAAACCATCATTACTTGTGTGGCTCCCCTTAGAATATGAGTTTGCATTCCCAATACAAAAAAAAAAAGTCCTTTTCTATTATCTCTCCAGAGTCAGGTTTTATCATTAAGGGCTTTACATCTAAGAAAAAGCTCTGAGATAGATATGATGATGTGAAATAATTTGTAATGCAAATTATTTGAGGCTTAGTGGTCTTAAAATGACTTATCCATGGAAACTAAGAAATGCCTTTGGAGAGAAACTAAAAGAATAAATCAGATCTGCTCTTTATGAGAAATAAACTTTCTAGTCTCTGAGTGTGAAAGATGGTGCCATAGTGGTACAGTGGAAGAGTCCAGGGTTGACGCCAAATGTGGGTAGATAACTTTCCTTTTCTTGGTCTTAGTCCCCCATCCCTAAAGTAACTGTGTCTGATGATAATAAGGGCCCCTTCCAACTCTTGGCTTCTGTATGAATCCCAAACTAAGTGGAAAGGAATCTCTCTTTTTAAAAACTTCTTTTTGGCCCCAGAAAGCAAATGTAGAAAGATAGCACATGTTTATATCTTTCTTCTAGTAGTTGGAGCCAAGGCAGGAGGATCTCTTGAGCTCAGGATTTGAGACCAGCCTGGGCAACATAGCAAGATCCCAACTCTAAAAAAAAATTTTTTTTTTTAAGTTAGCCTTGTGCTCCTGCAGTCACATCTATTTTGGAGACTGAGATGGAAGGAGCACTTAAGCCCAGGAGTTCGAGATTGCAGTGAGCTGTTTTCACACCACTGCAATCCAGCATGGGTAATAGAGTGAGATCCTATCTCTAAAGAAAAAAAAAGGGGGGGGGGGAGTTATATTCAATCAGTATTTTCCAATAAAATACATAATTCTTCCTTTTCTTTAATCATCTTGAATCCTCATCATCTAACACAAGAAAGCATAGAAAAAGACATACTGAGATCTGAACTATCCCACAGGGCTGAGTCCTAGGACTTCTCTGATAAAGTGCAGGTGTCCCTGCCATGATTTCTAACAACTACCATGGTGCTACTGTTCACTGACTTCATGTGAGGGTTCTGGCCAACCGTTTCACATGTATTATCTTATTTAATTCCAGATACCTTTTCATTAACATAGGCGCCATTTATTTCTAAGCATCTCCTATCAAGGTCATTGTCAATGTCATATCATGGAGCCCAATCACTGAAGTTCAGAAATAAGAAAACTTAAGTCCAGGATGGAGCCCAAAGCCTTCCTGCTGCATGGAACACCTAAGGAAACCAGTGACCAAGAAACTATTACTTTAATTAGCCTAAGGTTTCTTGATGAAATTACTTTAAAACCATAAAGTCTTACTTTCATCACCTATAATAGAGTTGGCAAACTTTTTCTTAAAGGACCAGATAGCAAAATAAATGTTTGAGGCTTTGCATAGTATATTGTCTCTGTTGTAACTGCTCAGCTTTGTCACTGTAGCATAAAAGCATCCATACACGATATATAAATGAATTAATGTAGCCTTATTCAAATAAGATTTTATTTGTGGAAATTTTAATTTCATGTAATTTCACATCATAAAATACTATCCTTTTTTTGATTTTTCTCTCCAACTATTTAAAAATGTAAAATCTATTCTAAACTTGGCAGTTATAAAATGTGGCCATACAAGGGCTATATTTGCCCTACAAACCATAGTTTGCCAGCTCTAAAATATAAAGTGAAGGTAAAAAGACTTATCATAAAGAGTTGTACATATCTCAATATCTTAATATTCTTTTTTGCAATACCTTTTTGTAATAGACTGAAAAATAGCTATTATTAGTAATTTTTACTATAAATATTTTTTTCTTTTGTCTAAGCTATACTCTTAATTTTTTTTAATTTAATGGTATATAATAAGTATTAGATTAAGATCTATAATTCTAATAGAATTAGAAAAACAAAATTTAACATATTTTCCTACTGCTCATTATAATAAAGATATGTCAGCAAGTGGGGCTTTAAAGTTCTAGGTTAGACAATCTATCATCACAATTTTTATATAAGATCTACACAATTGTTTTACTATTTAGAACACTGTGTATAACTTCCCCAAGTCATTGTGCACTGTCAAGCTGAGAAGAAAGATAACCTCTCAGTCTCACAGATGGTTAAAATCTCAAACCATGATCTCAAACCAGTTATCCAAGTGCCATATTTTTTAAAAGGTGCAGCAAACAATGTGGCTTTATCCTCTCAGTGATGTCTGTTACTGAGTCAGCAGCTCAGACTGCTGAAGGACTCTGCACGGGTGTCCCTCAGGTTGTCCTTCTCTGTTCAAACCTGGTCAGACCTTCCCTAAGGCCAAGGGAGCTGGGACGCCGGGCTGGTGTTCTCACTCTCACTTGCTAAACGTAATCAGCAGGGATTGGTAGACACGTCTCTGTAAAGAATCATTTCTATCTAAGTTGATTTTATAATTATTAAAATGAAGAAATTCCATTATTCTTAGGCTTGTGAGAATGTATCCAACTCTGTTGTTGTCAAATTTGTAGATGACACAAATCTGGTTTTGGAGAAAATATATCAGGTGACTCAATCAAAATGATAAGATGTACAGGGTCTCATTTGGGACTTACATGAGGGTTCTTCAGAGAAACGGAACTAATAGGATGTGCATATAGACAGATTTATTTTAAGAAATCAAGTCATATCATCATACAGATTTGGAAAATCCAAAATCTGCAGGATATATCAGCAGTCTGGAGGCTCAGGGAAAAGTTGGGGTGCGGTTCAATTCTGAAGGCCTTCTTCTTACAGAACTCTTTCTTCCTTGGGGAAGGTAGTCTTTATTTTATTTAGGCCTACAACCCACGTTATGGTGGGTAATCTATTCTACTTAAGGTCTACAGGTTTAAATGTTAATTTCATCCAAAAACACCCTCACAGAAAATGCATATATCTAGAATGGTGTTTGACCACCAAATACCTGGGCACTATGACATAGTCAAGTTAATATATAAAAGCAACTATCAAATGCCTGATTATAGCAACAAAAATATTTAAAGAGATACACATGCAAGAGGCAGAAAGGTCACTCTGTTTTGTTAAGACCTGGTCAGACCTTCCCTGAGGCTGTGTTCAAGTCTTGACAGGATGGCCCAGAAGGGCCTGGAGGCACTGGGTCACTAGGTCACGGTCAGGTCAGCATGAAGGAAAGCAGTGGCACCAAGGAGGGGACTCGAGGTCATAACACAGGAGGAATGACTCAGGGAAAGAGGAATATTTTACTTTTTAAACTAAATTAGATTTCTAAAGGGGATAGGATGACTGTCTTCAAATAGCTAGAGAACTCTCATGTGGAGCTTCCCTGCTAAATCTAAATATTCAAACAAAAGGTAAGTCCATGAATGCTGCAGGGAGACTGATTCCTGTGACATAAAGAGAAGTGTTTTGCAGACAAAGTCATTGAAAGACAAAGGGACTGCCTTAGGGAGTGGGATTGGCCTTTCCAAGTATAATAAACCTGGAAGGGACTGTTTGATGAAAATGTTCTAAGAGATACTCAGAATGTCACATAGATAATTTGACAGAAATGCTCACATAGACTCATTCTAACCTTGACTTCCATGTTTTCATTTCTGAAAAGATCTTGAGGTAGCTTATTGTCCCAGCTGACGCTTTATGAACATGGTAACTTTCCAGCCCAGGAATAGCATCTTTCTGGGATCTAGGAAAGTCAATGATAATACTTGATCAGCCTGAAAAATGATATAGATGAGAGAATTTTATTCAAAATTTTCAATGAATATATCACAATGAAATATAGCACAAAATTTTATCTAGTCTTCCTTCTCAAAATATACCCTCAAATCTTCTAATCAACTTGTTTATCTCCTGCTATATACCACCTGCCTCAGATCATTGTCAGTGACACTTTCTGGAAGGCAAGTGCACACTTGGCTGTGGCAGCTGTTTCCAGTAATGCGGAGAGAAGCTACCCTCCTTGCAGGCATAGTTACCTCAGGTGCTTTCTGCCTCTGCAAGTTGACTTTTAAAGGCACTCATGAATATGAAGGGAAGCAGACACAGCTCTCCTGTGAGACCCTCCCACAACTGCCATTCTAATGTGGGGCCTATGCACAGGGAGAAGCAAATTGCCCCTTAGTGGAACAAGACGCAGACATTCAGGGAACTCTGGGGAATTAGTTCCTATTTCTCCATTGACCGTGTTTGTATTTACTGACTGGTGGGAAAAAATGTACAGCAAGATGCTGAACTGTGAAGAAGGGGCAGAGGAGTTGGTAAGTCCTCTCTGCTACCCACGTATTATGACATAACTTAAATTTGGCTGTATTTAGATGTCACGAAACACAAAATCTCTGCTATCGCAAGGCCAGAATCTTTACTTCCTTCCCTGTCATTTTACAGCAGTATTACAGAGAATGCAGTGATTTTTCAAGAGACAAAAAAAAAAATGCCATTTAAATGATCTGATATCTGCAGCCTCTACATCTTTATGAACCTCATTAATTTTTATCTAGAACATTGTAATATTAAAGGTATATATGTCTTTCCTCACCAAACTTCCTTGATGTGTGTCGTATTTCTTCCTTCAAAGTGAAAAACCAGGCCCTGTTGGTCTTGACTTAGCTAAACAAAACACTGTGCATACTAGGTGCACAAAATTATGATTTATGATGAATAAAAAAGTGTAAAAACTCACAAATATGAAAATATATGATCTTAGATGGCAGAGACGATCTTATTTATCTTTTCACACATATATCCGCATACAGTGCCTTGAAATTGTTGGGGTTTTTCCTGCCCTACCGACATTAAGAAAAATCTCATGTGCCCAAAAGGCAAACACCTCTGTAGAGTTATTTCTTTTTTCAACTGAAAAGTAGAATTATTATTGAACCTCTAGTCAATAGAAAGAAAAAAAGGAAAGAGGGAGGGAAAGGAAGAGGGAGGAAGGGAGGGAAGAAGAGAAGAAGGAGAAAAGGAAGGAAGGAAGGATGGAAGGGAGGGAGGAAGAGAGGTAGGGAGGGAGGAAGGGAGGAAGGGAGGAAGGGAGGAAGGAAGGAAGGAAGGAAGGAAGGAAGGAAGGAAGGAAGGAAGGAAGGAAGGAAGGAAGGAAGGAAGGAAAATATTCACATCTGTGAAACTCTTTAGAATAATGAGGAGAAAAATTATTAAATTACAAAAAGGACCTCCTGGTACCTGGAACCCACACTCTGGCAGTTGATATCTGAACCCTTGTTGGAACTCAGGGCTAAGCACATGGTATCCTAACACTTGCTAAGAATCTCTGTTTATACTAAAGCATGGCACAATTGAATCTCTGAATCTCCAGGCACAGATCCATTCTACCTCAAACTAATGGTAAATACTTTTACTGCTCTGCACCCTAAAACAATGAGATTAACTTTGATGGAAACAGTAACTGTTCAACCCCAGAGCCAAGACTACTTTCTGCTTTCTGAAAAAGAATTGTTGTAATGAAGGAGAAGAAATACCCCCAGAGCCAGTTAAGCGTCCTTATTTTTCTGTGTCACATCATTAAAGGTTCAATGAATCTCCAATTAAGTCTCCCTGGCTACTGTCACCAGTTTGATTGATAGATGTCCTTGGTGTACCCTCCACGGGACACACTGGGCCCCCACCTGCCACCATCAATTATTGCTCTCTTGTCATCTGTGCCCTCACTTGTCAATTTATTTGCCACAAATCTACTGAAGCCCTGTAATCAGTGAGAAAAAGCAAAACTATTCTTCTTCACTTTTAATGGTGGCATAGGACAAAGTCTTAACAAACCACATAATGTTTAAGCGTAGAAGAAAGTTTGCTTTAGACTTTTCATTTTCTTTCTCCCACTGTTCGCCAAACTGGTATAAAACCTGGGTGTCCTATGAACTGGGTGCCACAGTCAGGCACACTTCCAGTTAACCAAATGCAAGAGGAAAATGGGAAAATTAAAAATTTATAGTTTACAAATGAAGACTTTTGACTCTTCAAGAATTCACGAAGCATTGGCCAGGGGTGGGGAAAATTTTCTTTCAAAAATTGATAACAAGAAGTACAGATTAGAATTAATTAAAAAGATTAAGTTTGGGGGGGGGTTTGTTGGCAAACCTAAATGTGATAAATTTACTAGTCTTTTTCCCCGCCCATTTACAGCTTAAATCTGAGCTGATTGTGATGCTTGATAACTAATTACCTGTCCAGGACACAGCAATCTTCTATTGACAGAAAAATATAGTTTCCCCTGGAGTGCAGATATCCATTCCTGCCTTTGACCATGAACTGCTCTGCATAGACCTCAGGAGGCTCCGGTACAGCTGACAGGACCTCTGAGCGAGAGATTGATTCCATTTGTGTGCCTGTGAAATACTGACCCCTGACCTCTGTACCCCAAGTGACAACAAAAAATGCTAAGTCTTTTTCATCTCATGTTCTAGGAAAGATGATTTATTTTTCTAAAAACAATTCAGAAGATTTTGGTTTTTCAGTTTTTTGTTTGATGGTTTTATGTTGTTTTGCCCTTGCCTCCACACCCAACTGGACAAAAGGAAAAGTGTAAGAGAGGAAAATAGAACATTTCATGGACTAAGAAAAGGTCTCATCTCATCACATGGAAGGCCATAGGAAGTCCTGTGGCTGGTCTAAACATTTCCCAGAGATGATAGATGACTTTCCTGGCCTATCTATTTTGTCATTTGGGTCAAGCATTACTTACTGTATCATCAAATGTATATTTTGAAAAGTTGGATTTTGTTCGCCCAAAAAGGTGTCAAATGAGCAGAGAGCAGGAGATTGTCTCTTTCTTCTCTATTCTATATTTTAAATTGTTCCCTCCCGCTGTGACCAGATCACAGAACATGAGTAAATGTCTGTGAGGTCAGAATGCTTGTGTTGCATGCCCACTCCCTGTGTGAGTGATACCCATCTCTGCAGGATGGCAATCTGCCTCCATCTGAAGAGTGCTGTGCTCTGCAGGAAGACTACCGCAGTTCTTCCCAAGTCAGCCCTTCACCCCAAAACGTGACAGTGATTAGGTAAATGGATTCTAATGGGTTTTGTTTTTGTTTGTAATTTACATTTTACCTATTAATGATAAGGATAGGGGCTGCTTTCTGTCTGAAAATATTTGCATCCTAATTGTTCCTGTTAAAGTGGTCTACCCTTAAGAAAAGGGGTTCACTAAATGGCAAAATTACCTGTAAATGCAAAAAAAGTATAAATATCCTCAAATATTAATTGCCGAATTTTGCGCAGTAGCTAATATTCCAAACCTACTTAAGTTGTGAAATTAGTTCAAGGACAGATGACCATGGATTTCTAGGAGGTAGTGATTACAGCTCGACTCACCAGCTCAGGCCTCACTCCTCATGCAGGCACTCCCCCCACAAGAGCTGGCATGTGGATCATGGTCCAGCGCACATCTGATGGGGCCGCCTTGGCTGCATGGTCACTACTGATAGCATTGCTCAGTCATTTGACCTGAGATTTACAAATGGAATAAAACTTCCATATCAGGACACATTTAGTTCATCCTAGATATTCAAACAACTGGCTTTCTAATTCATGTTTGAACAATCACAAGGGGTTCTCCTACTTTCCCTGGAGGACTCTCTGACAATTTGTTCTTAGATCTGAATGTTAAGAACAGTGTTTGTCTTTAGTGACACAGACATCCTAGACTATATTGCCCTTTCTCATTGCATATCCCATAATAAAACTGTTTCGATTTATCATCTGTCTCCAAAAGTCCTCTCTTTATTATACCACACACAAAATAAGCTATACACATATTTTAACTCTTGTTTAGTGACATAAATGCAAGGATTCCATTATGCTGAATCTTACTCCATCCTCTCTACCAAGTTTCTGTCCACACAGATGTTCTCACCATCTGTGACTCTTCCATATTTAATGTACAGTATCTTCTGTGCAGCCCGCTGCAAACAAACAAAGTTCTTTTTAGGAGTTAATAATTGATCACTCAAGTGACTGTTCTCAGGATTCTATGGGACCATTGTTAGTTGGACTCAGACACTTTCCTGGTTTAGACAGAAGCTGCTGCTGTCGCAGGCATCAATCATCTCATCATCCAAGGTCTCATTGTTTTCCATTAGTTGTTGCAAGCACCACCCATTTCTGGTAACTATGCATTTTACTTTTTCTTTTTCAAGCCACAAGAGAAACCCTGAAGTCCTGTGTACACAAGCAGTTCTGAGGCTGCATTTAAGCTGTGCTTTCCAGGAAGCAGGAGCTTGTTGGAATGGTGCGTCAGACTCACCGTGCATATGAGTCACTTCAACATCTCACTGGGCTACAGATTCTAAGTCAGTAACTGAGGACCCAAGATTCTGCATTTCAAACAAGCCCCTATAGAACTGATGCCACATTTTGAGATCGGCCTGTTACAGTAGGAACAGAAGACATTTTCACTATTTTTTAAGGGGAACAAGACTTCCTACCTCATGGAATTGGTTTGCTGAATTTTCTAGATTGAGCTAATTAAACACTCAGACTTCAGACTTCCTTTCTAACTCTAAAGAACAAGCATAAATACATTTTAGGGAAGCATGGAACCAAATTGTAAACATTCTTATTTATTGCTGAATTTTGCAGAGTGACCAATATTCCAACCCTACTTGTTAAATCATGAAATTATGTCAAGGATGGATGAGCATGAAGGTGATTGGACTCATGCTTGTGGGCCACTAAGCAAAACTGAAACCACTAACACACGGGTAAGCATATTAGTTGTTAACTCTAAATTAAACCATAAGCAACAGTGCAGGTGGCATATAGTTGTTAAATTTGTATCTGTTGACAAATTAAGAAGTTTTATCTCCTCTTTTTTTCCTGTTCTCCACAATGCTCATCTGAAATGTCAGTGAGCAAAAGAATCTTCCGAGGACTTTGTTAAAAGTGCAAGTTATGAAACCACAGTCCCCAATTCTGATTCAGTAGCACAGGAGCCAGCCTATCGCCCCTACACACCCTGCACAGGTGGTGAGCAGACCACACTTCGGGGCCATCTAAATGACACTTTGATTTGGATTGAAAACTGGCTACATCTTATCACTGACTTTTTCTTTAAGATTTGCAGTGGAAACATTGTTTATCCTAAGTTTTGGTGAATTCTTTTGTTAGCATGGATTTAACAAAAAAAAAGCCATTAATGTGCATTTAACTGTTGTATACTGGAAAATATAATGCTGTCTCTTGAAGACAGCAGGACTGCTTGAGGATAGAACAAATACTTCCTTTGGTCTTGCTACCAAATTTTAAAATTGTTAGTTACTCAACCTTAGATTTTATTTAAGAAGTTACACAAAATGCTCATAAGAGCCAAGGAATGAGCTAAAGGCATCAGAGAAGAACTTTCTGGAAGCCTATTTTAATTAGAAAATGGCAGTCGAATTTTATGCTGAAGGATAAATATGTGTTTTTGGAATGATTGTCAAGTTGCAATATTTTAAAATTTGATTTCAGAGGAAAAAAGACACACATAACAGGGAAACTGCCCAGAACATCTCAAACACTGCCAGGTGAAACACAGGACATTCCTCAGTGTGTTAGATGAGCCCGGGGATAGAATAGACAAAGCCGAAGACTCTCTACTGATGAAATATGAGGGCAAAAGGAAACACGTTTGGGAACTTAAACTGTAAGAAAAATCGCAGAGATAAAGCCGCGTAAATGTTGTGAAAATGATGTATATTAATGATTCACATGTTCACAGGTCATTGAACCTATTTATTTCAAATATCTCAAATGTAGTCAGAACCAGAGAGAGTAAAACAAGGCCTCTGAGAAGGCAAAATATGTAAATACACCACAATCCACGTGGTATAGCTTATACCTCCTACCTGAGACCGAGGACCTTATATCCTCACTCAAAATTTGCTTACTTTTATTCTGGGGAATAAAGCTTTCTATCAAGTTTCTCTAAACTACAGATTAGCATTTGCCATTGAAAATATGGTGATATATAATAAATGGGACAGCAAGATGTACCTCACTTACTTATAATCACAGACCAAGCATAGAAAGATGCTTAATTGATAGCTATCCATAGACAAATAGATATACACATACATAGTTGTACTTATACATTATCACCCAGAGATTCTAAATCACTTGCATGCTCAGGAAGGGTATTCGTGGTAATTAAACAAGTTGATTTTTTTAAGAACTTGAACTGAGCCTGGGTTGCTCTTGCTGTAGCTGTCATGCCCATTACATGGTGAGGAAGGGCTCACTTTCATGTCCACGCCTTTCTAAATGTGCGACCCTGACCCTGGGCAAGCTGCTCAACCTCCTTGGGTCTCATTTCCTCCTCTGTAAAATCACAGCATTCACTTCACAGGGTTGTGGCAGGTTTTAAGCATCACAATGAAAAGCCCTGAGCCAGTGCCCAGGGCTGGCATTCAAGAAGTACTCAATAAAAGTTGTTTCTCTTGGGTGGTGGCTGTGATGGAGACATTGTACTTTTATTCTACCAAGGAGAAAACCAAACTCAAAGATAGTGGAATGCTCTCAGACTCAGCAGGTGTGAGCTAACTAAATCTGGAGTCAAGCTCAGGACTGTGGGGCCAGCATTCACACTCTCTCACTTTCACACTGCCTCCCCATCTTGGCTACATTGTGAAGATGTAAATTCAGCAGTCACCCCACATCCTAAAGTGTAATCAATGAAAATTTGTAAATTGGACTTCATGAGTAGGACCATGACCCAGAATTCTTGCCTCCATAGATAGAATGGAAATACACCCTTCACCAACACTCCACAATTAGCAATTCCTTCCTTTGTTTCTATAAAAATATAAGTACTTTATATGAGTCATTTATATGGCAGTGTGCAATGAATTTATCTTCTTTGTTTTTTGTTTTGTTACTATTGTTGTTTTCTGAAAGCAGATTTTGATAGGACAGTTAAGACCAAATTAGGGCCACCTGACTGGAAGGAATGAGGGATGGTGCCTAAGCTTTCTGATAATATCCCTAAAACTTACCTAACCTATTTCCAAAAATGCGGGTCTTACTGCCCTTCATCTTACATAATAGAATACACTTTTGCTCCCAGGTGGTTTCTGCTCTCCCATTGAGAGGACAGTAACGTTCCAGCCCACTGTTGTATGACCTGCATATCCTCTGAGGAGGCTCTTCCCTGCTGTGCCTGCCAGCCTGGCCATGTGCTCAAGCGGGGAATGGGACCTGAGCCAAAGAGACAAGCTGCTCTGGTTCAGTCACTTCCAGCTCCCTGTCATGAGAGTGGCATGTTCCACTGTGAAATCCCGCTTCCAGCATTAGTCCTAAAATGGAGACCCACCCCAGTGGCACATCACCTGCAACATGAATGAGAACTGTGCCTTTGTGGTCATAGTGCCCTGACATGGCTGCCATTTCTGCACCATGACAGTGCAAGCTAATTAGGTACTCCACAACACTAAGCCGCACCTCGCTCCTGGAATATGCCACACTTCCTCTCATTTCTTGCCATTTTCACTGCCACATTCTTTGGATTAGATTTGCTTGTGTAACTCACATTCAGCCTCAGCTTGTAAGTTTCTCTGATTCCCCCAGATTGTGCCAAGAGTCCTCCTGTGGGTTCCATGGTAACAGACCTTTCCTGTGGCAGAACATAGCCTGCAGAATTGTTAAGTACCTGTCTACTGGTCAGAGGAGAAAGGGCAGCATCTAAGGTGTCTCTCTTGTCTGTCACTGCCAAGTCCAGCACCCACTGGTAGTAAACTCACAACACAGTTCACCAAATAAAGGAGTGAGCAAGTGGAGCGTGAGTGGTGGTGTGGTGAAGGGCAGATGGGCAACCCTTACCCTCACTGCTCCCCAGTGCTGGCTCTCCCATATCCTAGCAGAACTAACCACACAATTTGTGGAGCCCAAAGCACATTGAAAATGTGGGACCATTGTTCAAAAATGACTAAGAATTTTAAGGCAGTGAGGAAAGATCATTAAACCAAGCATGGGGCCCTTCCAAGCACAGGGTGAGGTGGAGTGCCTGTGAGGCCAGCCCTGCTCCCAGTGTATGCATTTGGGGAGGCAACTAGCCTCTCTGTGGTTGTTTTCTTATGTGTAAAATGAGATTAAAAGAGAATTTCTATGAAAATTAAATAGGTTAATGTATACTTACAGTAGTCCTATTACATAGGAAGTTAAAATCTAGCTCTCTTAAGGGAGAAAGAACCAGGGCAGGGCCCCCAGGCTCTACCTCACATTAATTTTGTCCCCATGGCTCACTCACCTGGAGAAGCAGACCTACCAATCTATCCATCAGAACTTAGCTGCCAACTGCCTGCTAAAGGGTGCAGAGGACTCCCTGGCCCACTGGCTGACAGCAAGTATTAGAGTCTGAAGGTACCTAGAGCAGCCTTAAGACCATATCACATCCTTGCTTAAACCTCTCTGCAGTCCACACACCTCACTTGGCTCTCGAGAGGCTCATGAGAGGTCCACATGCACAGTGAGACTCTGGGTCCAAGGTGACCTCCAAATCACCAGGTAGGCCTGATCAAGGCAGTATAAAACAAAGCAACGGTCATAACCCAGGTCTCTTTGCCACTTTGCCTACTTACTATGATAGTGGAGGCCAATCACTGTCCATGGAGAAAATATCTTGCTCTGTGAGCCTATATTTCTCTGTCTCAGTAAACTGTTTCATGCTTGCCTTGCTCTGGTGGATCTGGCCACTCTTTGGCCATGAACACACCAAGAACCAAGGGCATAGACAGATGCCTGGAAGCCTGACATTTTAGGAGACAGCGGCTGCCTTGAGACCTGACAGTCCCCCTGTTTGAGGAGGTATGTTCTCTGATGCTATTACTGAGCCCTATATATACTATACACCAATTTCTTTCTTACTGCAGATCTCAGCAACCTCAGCAAACATTTTTTTTCCTTCTCTATTAAGTTGAAAACTTTCATCTTTTCACTTAGGGGAAGCACTTTACAACTTTTCTTTGGTATATCTGAGTTGCCAGGATCACTACTTGTGAGCTTTGGGGCTCAGTCAGTAAAACAAGGCTACCTGAACACGAGCACGCTGACACCATGAAGGTACATGTGACCACTGGGAGGACCGCTAAGTGACTGATGGGAAGGAGCTCAGGCAGTGTGACTGTATTGGGCAAAAGGATGATGTGCATCCCAGGAGGGGTAAAGGGGAATAGAGTGTGATTTTCTCACACTACTCAGAACAGAAGGCAATTTAAAAAGTATTTCAGACCATGGCCTATCACAGGTAACCGAAACTGTGGAAAGCAGAACTGTGAGCAAGGGGCACTGACTGTGAGGCCCTTATCACAATGAACCCGACATGAACACTGATACTACAGACAGAACATGGACATCAAAGGCAAGTTTTGATTATTTCAGTTTTCTGCAGGCTTCCTAAAATCTTCAGGACGTTGTTCAGGCTTGCCAGTAACATGGGTTCTCAACTGAAGGTGATTTTGCCTCCCCAGTGGACATGTGACAGGGTCTGGAGATCTGTTTGGCTGTCCCAGTTTGGGGTGCTACTGACATATCAGGTGGATAGAGACCAGGGATGCTGCTAAAATCCTGAAGCTCACAGCAAAGAGCCACCAGGTTAAAAATGTCAATTAGCACCCAACTTGAGATGCCCTGACCTCTGAGCCCCCCAGGGCAAACCACTGAATTTCTCACCCTCTCAGTTTCTCTATCCATAAAAGGCAGCCAAAATCACTTGAGCCTACCTACTTTGCAAGGATGCTGTAAAGATAAATTTAGGGGAAAAGAGCCCAGCTCTCAGAGGGGAAATGGTACTATTACAGCCTGAGGTGTTATTAGCAAGCTGTGCTGACACTTCCACTCTTGGGAAGCCAAATGTTCTGCTTGGAAATGATAATTTCCCTCCACTAAATGAACATTTTACTTCCCAGAGGGAGTAATTTTATTCACCTTTTGCCATCATTGGGATGGGCCCACTACAGCTGTTGTTCTTCCTTTATTTAAATTTCACAGCACACAGCAGCAGAGCCTCCCCTGGAGGAGCCTGGGCTGCAGTGACGGGAAACACACACCTTCGTGCAGACAATCTGCCAACCCAACTGCCCTGGGTGGGGTAAGCACCACCCTCACATTCAAATCTGTTTCAATGAGACCACTCGGTATGGAAGAAAATATAATTTTTGTTTGTTTGTTTTTTGTTTTTTTGGTACGGAAGAAAAAAATAATATTCTTACGCTTCATTGTTCTCACCACCATTCTCCTGAATCCCAGTGTTGGCTAACAGGTAAATGATCAAGCACAGTCCTGATTTTCTATTTATAAAGTGAATACTCTGCTGGTGATGGCAGGAGATGTGAGAAGCCCATCTGAACAAGGGAAAGTTCAGACAAGCAAATGAAAGAGAAACCCTAGGAAGTCATAAAGCACTGGGCCAATAGTCTCAACTGCTTCAAATGTGCAATTAATCAAGTTTGTGTGTGAAGGTCACAGGGTCTGCAGGAAATCAGATTGGGGCCACATTCCAGGAACTGAGAAGAGCTACAGTCAGCAAGGAGGAAACTGACAGGAATGTTCTGATAGTTGAACTGAATCTGTAGATTGCTCTGGGAAATCTACTTTGCCCACAGTCGTTCTAACCTGTGAGCCCTCAGATCTGTGAGCACGGTGGGTTCCCCACTGGTGTGTGTCATCTCCAGTTTCTCTCATCTGTGATTCGTAGTACCACTTGTAGAGTTCTTTCATGTCCTTGGTTAAATTTATTCCTACATATCTTTATTTTTACAGCTTTTGTAAATGGATTTGAGTTCTTGATTTGGTTCTCAGCTTGATCATTGTTAAGGCATAGAAATGCTACTCATGTTTTATGTTGATTTTATAACTGAAAACTTTGTTGAATTCATTTATCTACTAGTCTTTTGGAGGAGTCCTTAAGGTTTTGTGGATATAACATCATATCTTCCATAAAGTTTGACTTCCTCTTTTCCAGTTAGGATGCGCTTTATTTCTTTCTCTTGCCTGATTGTTCTAGCTAAGATTTCCAGTGCTATATTAAATACAAGTGGTAAAAGAGGGCATCCTTATCTCATTCTAGTTCTTAAGGGGAATGCATTCAACTTTTCCCCAGTTAGTATGATGTGGGCTATGGTTTTGTCAGATGTGGCTTTTATTATTTTGAGGTGTTTTCCTCCTGTGATGCATAATTGAGGGATTTTATAATTTAGGGATGTTAGATTTTATCAAATGTATCTTCTTAATGTATTGAGATGATCATATGGTTTTGTCCTTAATTCTGCTCATGTGGTGAATCACATCTATTGACACGTGTATGATCCACCATCCCTGCGTCTCTATGACAGAACTCGTTTGATAATGGTTAATTATCCGTTTGATGTACTGTTGGGATTGCTTATGGTATTTTTGTTGGGGATTTTGTGTCTTTGTTCTTCGGTGACACCAGTCTATGGCTTTTTGTTGCTGCTGTTGTCACCATTAGCACCTGGCTTTGGAATTAGGGTGACATTGGCTTCCTGGAGTGAGGCAGGGAGGATCCTGCCTTCTCTGTCTTTTGGAAGAGTTTCAGTAGAATTGATACCAGTTCTCTGTACTTGTGGAAGAACTAGCTGTGAATCTTCCTTGTCCTGAGTTGTTGGTGTAATTGTTGTTAGATTTTTTTTTTAATTATTACTTATTGAATCTTGCTACTTGTTATTATTTATTCAGGAGTTGTGTTTCCTCCTGGTTTAATATCAGGAGGGTATTTGTTTTCAGAAATTCATGAATTTCCACAAGTCTTTCTAATTTGCAAGCATAGTATTTTGTAATCCTTTCTGACTGCCCATTGTATTTATGTGATTTCAATTATAATGTCTCCTTTTTCAATTTTGATTGCCTTTATTTGGATATTCTCTCTGCTTTCTTAGTCTAGCTATTAATTCATCAGTTTTGTTTATTTATTGTTTTGTAGAATCAATTTCTTGTTTCATTGATTGTTTGTATTGCAATTTTGTGTCTTTATTATTTATTTTATTAGTTCTGCTTTGATCCTTGTGATTTCTTTTGCTTTGCTAACTTTGGGTTTAGTTTGTTCTTGTTTTCTCAGCCCCTTGAGATGTTCCTTGATGTTAGGTTGCTAATTTTTTATCTTCTTTGTTGATGTGGGCATTTAATTCTATAAACTTCCCTCTTAGAACTGCTTTTGCTGTATTCCACAAATTTTTGGTACGCTATATTTTTATTTTCATTCAATTTTTTTTTTAATTTTTCTCTGTTCCTTTGCTGACCAGTGATCATTCAGCACATTTCATTTACCTTTCTTATATTCATATAGTTTCTGAAGTTCCACTTCATTTCTTTCTTTGTTCCACTGTGGTCAAGAATAAACTTGATTTTTTTTTTTTTTTTTTAGTTTTGCTAATATTTGTTTTGTTCCCTAATTTGTGATCTACCTTGGAAAATGTCCCAATGTACTGTTGCAAAGATTGTATATTCTGTACTCATTGGGTAGAATGTTCTGTAGATATCTTTTAGTACATTTGATCTAAAGTCTAATTTAAGTCCAATATTTCTTTGTTGATTTTCTGCCTCAATTATCTTTCCAGGGCTGTGGGTAGAGCTGATGTCCCCCATTGTTATGATGATGCTTTCTATGCCTTTCTTTAAATCTTTTAATATTTGTTTTGTGAATCTAGGTGCTCTAATGTTGGTAGCGTGTGTATTTAGGATCATTACATGCTCTTGCTAAATTATCCCTTTACCCTTATATAACCACCTACTTTGTCTTTTTTAATTGTCTTTTATTTAAGTCTATTTTATCTGATGAAAACTTAGCTATCCCTGCTTATTTGGGGTTTTCATGTGCCTGGACAATCTTTTCCAACATTTTACTGCCAGCTAAATATGTCTTTACGAATAAGGTAAGTTTTGTAAGCATCATATAGTTGGATCAGCTATTTTTGCCCATTCTGCCAATCTCTAACTGTTATTGGGGGCATTTAATCCATTTATGGTTGATATTAATCTTTTACTATTTTTATTACATTATTAATTAATTTCCAGCTGCTTTTATAAATTCTTTGCTTCTATTTCTCTATTCTTTTTGCATTGGCTAAATATTTTTCCTTTTTTTTTTATTAAATCATAGCTGTGTACGTTAATGAAATCATGGGGTAAAATGTGCTGGTTTTATATACAATTTGAAATGTTTTCATCAAACTGGGTAACATAGCCTTCACTGCATTTTCTTAGTTATTGTGTTAAGACATTTATATACTGCACCTAGTAAATTTCACATGTACCATTGTAGGATGCACCATAAGTGTGGCCCCACCAATTACTTTCCCTCCACCCATCCTCCCCTCTCTCCTCCCTCCCCAATTATACCCCTATAATTGGGTTATAGCTTTCTTATGAAATTGGTTTCATAGTAAGACTGAGAGTACATTGGATACTTTTTCTTCCATTCTTGAGATACTTTGCTAAGAAGAATATGTTCCAGCTCCATCCATGTAAACATAAAAGAGGTAAAGGCTCCATCTTTCTTTAAGGCTGCATAATATTCCATGGTGTACATATATCACAATTTATTAGTCCATTTGTGGGTAGATGGGCACTTGGGCTTCTTCTATGACAGTAAGTATTTTTTATATTTAGATATATGGTAAAAGACACAGATCACGTATCATAAACTTTACAGTCTTAACTATTATAATGAGTAGTGTTAAGTATATTCATGTTATTGTGAAATATGTAGATCTCCAGAGCTTTTTCGCCTTACAGAACTGAAACTATATCCACCGCGCAACTCCCATATGCTTTCTCCCCCTACTCCCTGGTAACCACGATTGTACTGTTTATGTCTATGAATTTGACTATCTGAGGTGCTTCACATAAGTAGGGTCATGTAGTATTTGTCATTTTGTGCTTATTTATTTCACTTCACAGAGTGTCCTCAAGATTCATCCATGTCATAGCATGTGACAGAATTTCCTTCCTTTTAAGGGTGAATAATATCCCATTGCACATACCTACCACATTTTGTTTATCCATTTATCCATCCATGGATACGTGGGTTGCTTGCCCCTCTTGATACTACCCACTCACCTTACCTGCTTTGAACATGAGTGTGCCATGCTTTACATTGTTTTGGATGTGGAATTGCTGGATCATAAAGTAGTTCTCTTTTTAATTTTCTGAGGAATGCCACACTGTTTTCCATAGCAGCTGCACCATTTTATAATTCTACAACAGTGCACAAGGTTTCGATTTCTTCCTATCCCTGCTACCTCTTGGCTGACTCGATGGCTCTGAAAGTTACTGTCTGGCCATCACAGTAGCCATCCTGGGGGTGTGCCGTAATACCTCATGGTGGTTTTGATGCTCATTTTTCTGAGGATTAGTGATATTCACCTTTTTTCACATATGCTTTTTGTCACTTTAAATCTTTGAAGAAATTCCTATTTGTCCATTTTAAAATCAGGGTTTTTGATTTTTTTGTTGTTAAGTTGTAGGAGTTCATCATATATCTTGGAGAGTAACTCCTTATTGGATATATTATTTGCAAATATTTTCTTCCAACCCATAGATTGCCTTTTCACCTGCTTATTCTGTTAATGAAAAAAAAGTTTTAAAGTTTGAAGTAAGTCTTATTTATCTATTTTTGTTTCTGTTGCCTTTGCTTTTGGCGTCATTTCCAAGAAACCATTGCCAAATCTCATGTCATGGGGCTTTCCCTCTTTTTCTTCTTAATGTTTTGTAAGTTTTGGGCCTTACCTTTGGGTCTTTAATTCAAAGTAATTTTTGTGTATGGGGTAAGATAAGGGTCCCATTTCATTCTTTTGTTTGTGTATATCACTTTTCCCAACACTGTATGTTGAAGAGACTGTCAATTTTATTGATATTTAAAAAAAAACTCATAGTTTTATTTAGTTTTCTAATTCTCTATTTCATTAATCTGTGCTATAATCTTTATTTCCTTCCTTCTTTTAGCATTAGGTTTAGTTTATTCTTTTTGTAGTTTCTTGAGGTACACAGATTAAGTTAAGATTTTGACTTGGTATCTTTCTTCTTTAATTGTATGTGTTTATAGTGGTTCCTTTGCTATATCAAATATGTTTTTATTTTTATTTGTCTCAAAATGTTCTCTAATTTCCCTTGTGACTCTTCTTTGACTATAGGTGTTTTTTTTTTGTTGTTTGTTTTTTGAGACAGAGTGTTACTATGTCATCCTTGGTAGAGTGCCATGGCATCACAGCTCACAGCAACCTCAAACCCTTGGGCTTAAGTGATTCTCTTGCTCAGTCTCCCAAGTAGCTGGGACTACAGGTGGCTGCCACAACTGGCTACTTTTTTGTTGTTGTTGTTGTTGTTGCAGTTGTCATTATTGTTTAGCTGGTCTGGGCCGGGTTCGAACCCCTCAGCCTCTGTGTATGCAGCCAGCACCATAACTACTGTGCGATACATGCTGAGGCTGATTATAGGTTCTTATCAGTGTGCTTTGGATTTCTATATATTTGTGAGTAGCCAGTTTTCCTTCTGCTATAGATTTCTAGTTTCCATTATGATAAGAAAAGATACTTTGTATAATCTTAGCTTTAAAAAATGCAGAGATTAGGTGGCTCCTGTGGCTCAAAGGAGTAGGGTGCTGGCCCCATATGCCAGAGGTGGTGGGTTCAAACCTAGCCCTGGCCAAAAGCTGCAAAAAAAAAAAAAAATGCAGAGATTTGTTTTGTAGCTGTACATACTTTTTTTTTTGGAGACAGACCCTGTCACCCTGAGTAGAGTGATGTGGCATCACAGCTCACAGCAACCTCCAACTCCTGGGCTCAAGCAATTCTCCTGCGTCTGCCTCCCAAGTAGCTGGGACTACAGGTGCCTGCCACAATGCCCGGCTATGGTATATATATATATATTTTTTGGTTGCAGCCATCATTGTTGTTTGGCGGGCCCAGGCTGGATTTGAACCTACCAGCTCAGGTGTATGTGGCTGGTGCCTTAGCTGCTTCAGCCACAGGCACCAAGCCTGTAGCTGTACATACTTTTAAGGAAGGATAGCTTAATTGGTTCTTACACATGAGAATTCAAATTACAGCAAGGTGGTAATTCATAGAAAGTCATTTTTATTGTACTTCTGAAAAGGAAATCTGGGAAATATTACACACTCATGAATCACAAACACAAATCCCAAGTTCAGTCATCTATTTTACAACTCTTTACTCAATGAAAATCATGTATGGGGCCTACAATCTTAGCCTCATAAAGTTACATATTGGTCAACTTGACCTTAGTGGTCACTTAATGTGGCCCCTTTAGTTGTGGATGTAGAAACTGGGAGTTCTGCCTCCTCCAAAGCAGTGACTCTCAAAGGAATAGGAGTCAACCATAGGTTATAGCTTGTGTTACAACACATAGATGACGTTTTTGAGGCCATCCACTGATGTCCCCACCCATGGCACAAGCAAGTCTTCTTGAAGGAATCATTAGATCTTTACAATGCTTGTCTAGTCTAGAATTCAGGACTGTATTTAAAAATAATTTTTTGTAGAGAAGTTTCAGTTTCACAGAAAAATTGATTAGAAAGTATAGAGAATTCCCATATACCTTCTGATTTCACCCTCACCTAGCCTCCCTAGGCACAAACATCTCTCGTCAAAGTGGTGCAATTGTTACAATTAGTTAACTTAAAATGACAAATCTTTATCACCCAAAGTCCACAATTTAAATTAGGGTTCACTCTTGTTATTGTACAGACTTACTTTTTAAAATTTTTATGTAACAATACTTACATAAAATTTCCTATATAACAATTTTTAAGCATGTAGACTGGTAGCATTAACCATATTCAAATTGCTTTAAAACAGATCTTCAGAACATCTTCAGAATTTGCAGAACTGAAACTCTATATACTTCAGGAACTACAACTTCTCTGCCCCTTTTGATGATCACCATTCTATTTTCCATTTCTGTGAATTTGACTACTCTAAGTGCCTCATATAAGGGATCAGACAATATTTGTCTTTTTGTGGCTGGCTTCTTTCATGTAGCACATCTTCAAGGTTTATCCATGTTACAGCATATGACAAGATGTTCTTTTTAAGAATGAATAATGTTCTGTAGCATATACACACCATGTTTTTGTTTATCCATCCATCTATCCATGAACATTTGGGTTGCTTCCCCCTCTTGGCTAATGTGGGTAATGCTACTATGAACATAAGTGTGCAAGTATCTCTTTAAGACCACACTTTCAATTATTTTGGCTGCATACTTAGAAGTGGGATTGCTAGAGCACAATAGTTTTAATTTTGGGAGAACTGCCATATTATTTTCCCATGGCAGCTATGCTGATTTTTAATTCTGGGTTAACTAAAACCTTCAATTATCTGGGTTAAAAAAATTATTTTGGCTGGGTGTGGTAACTCATGCCTGTAATCCTAGCACACTGGGAGGCTGAGGAAGTAGGATCCCTTGAGCTCAGTAGTTCAAGATCAGCCTGAGCAAGAGAGAGACTCAATCTCTACTAAAAATAAAAAGATTACCCAGGCATTGTGGTGGTCACATGTAGTCCCTGCTACTCAGGAGGCTGAGGATTGCTTGAGAAAAGGAGTATGAAGTTGCTGTGAGCTATGGCATCACAGCAGTCTACCCAGGATCACAAAGCGAGACTCTCTCCCTCTCAAAAAATAAGTGTTTTAATAGATTTAGGGGGTAAAAATGTTTTTTTATTACATGGGTGATAGTATAGCAGAGAAGTCTAGGCTTTTAAAAGTGTATATATCACCTTAATAGTGTACATTATATTTAATAGGTAATTTTTTATTCTGCACACACCCCCACCCTTCACCTGAGTCCTTAATGGTGATTATGTCATTCTGTATAACCATACATACTCCATTGCTTAAATCTTACTAATAAGTGAGAATATGTAGTATTGTTTTGTTTTTTTATTCCTGGGCTACTTAGGGTAATGGCCTCCACTTCCATCCAACATGCTTCAAAATGCATTCTTTAATTTTTTTTCATGGCTGGTAGTATTCTAGAGTGTGCATGAGCATGAAGACTTAAGTCACTTTTGGCATCTCCATTTATGAGAAATATCTGTACAATATACCAGATACAAACATTATTGGTCTATATTGTTGAAGATCAGTAGATTGTGAGTATTGGGCTTTATTTCTGTGTTGTCTATTCTGTTTTATTGTTTTATATGTCTAGATTTTGTATCAGTACCATGCTGTTTGGGTTATGATAGTCCTGTAGTGTAATTTGAAGTCAGGTAAAATGATGTCTGGAGAATTGCTTTGGCTATTTGTGTTTTTATTTGTTCTCATGTGAATTTTAGGGTTTTTATTCCTAATTCTGTGAAAAATGATGTTGGTATTTTGATAGGAATTGGCACTGAAACTGTAGTTTGCTTTGGCCAGTATGGTCATTTTAACAGTATTGATTCTTCTGATCCATGAACATGGAATATTTTTCCATTTGTTTGTGAGGTCTATGATTTCTTTCATTAGTGATTTGTAGTTCTACAGAGGTAGAGATATTTTACCTCCTTGGTTGAATATATTCTTAGGTATTTTATTTTCTTTGTAGCTATTGTGAATGATATTGAGTCCTTGATTTGACTCTCAGCTTGTTTGTTATTGGTGTATAGAAATTTGTGATTTGTGTGATTTGTGTGGGTTGATTCTCTAACCTGAGACTTTACTGAATTTATCAATTGTAGGACTATTTAGGAATTTTGGGTATAAAATCATATCATCAACAAACAGAGATAGTTTGACTTCCGCTTTTCCAATTTAGGTACCCTTTCTTTTCTTGCCATTGCCTGATTGCTCTGGCTAGGACTTCCAGTATTATGTTGAACAGAAGTGGTAAAAGTTGGCATCCTTGTCTTAGTCCAGTTCTCAAGGGAAATGCTTTTAACTTTTCCCCTTTCCGTACTATGTTGCCTACAGGTATGATATACATGGCTTTTATTATTTTGAGGTATGCTCCTTCTAGGTCGAGTTTGTTGAGTATGTTTATTATGAAAACATGTTGTATTTTGTTGAATGCTTTTTCTGCATCTATTGAGATAATCTAATCATGTGTTTTCTGTTTTTAATTCTGTTTATCTGGTGAATCATATTTATTGATTTGGGAATGTTGAACTACTCTTGCAAGCATCCCTAGGGAGAAATCCACTTGATTATGGTGAATTATCATTTTGATGTGCTTTTGGATTTAGTTCGCTTTTATTTTATCAGGGATTTTTACATCTTTGTTTGTCAGGATTATTGGTCTCTAGTTTTCTTTCTTTTTTGTTGTAGCATTTCCTTGCTTTGGTATCAGGGTGATATTGGCTTTGTAGGATGAGTTAGGGAAGATTTTCTTCTTCTTTGTTCTTTTGAACAGTTTTGGAAAGATTGGTACCAGTTCCTCTTCATAGGTCTGGTGAATCCATCTGGTCCAGGGCCTTTTGTATTTGGGAGATTCTTTATTATTGATTCAATCTTGCTACTCATTGATATGTTCAGGGTTTCTATTTCTTCCTGATTCAAGTTTGAGAGGTTGTATGTTTCTAGGAATTTATCCAATTCCATTCGATTTTCTAGTTTGTGTGCATAGAGATGTTCATAATAGTCTTGGATAATCTTTTATATTTCTGTGATAGCAGTTGTAATGTCTTATTTTTCATTTATTTTATGTATTTATTTATTTATTTATTTATTTTGAGACAGAGTCTCAAGCTGTTGCCCTGGGTAGAGTGCTGTGGCTTCCAGCTACCTCCAACTCTTGAGCTCAAGCAGTCCTCTCACCTAGGTTTTTCTATTTTTAGTAGAGACAGGGTCTCACTTTTTGCTCAGGCTGATCTAAAACTTGTGTGAGCTCAAGAAATCCATCTGCCACAGCCTCCCAGAGTTCTAGGATTATAGGTTTGAGCTGCCTTTCCTGGCCTTCTTTTTTTCATTTCTGATAGAGTTTATTTGAATCCTCTCTCTTCTTTTCTTGGTTAATCTAGCTAGTGGTCTATTGATTTTGTTTATCTTCTTGAAGAACCAACTCTCTATTTCATTGGTCCTTTGTATTAATTTTTTTGTTTGTTTTAATTTCATCTAATTCTGCCCTGATCTTTGATATTTGTAGTTTGCTAGCCTTGGGTTTGGTTTGTTCTTGTTTTTTGGTTTGTTTCTTGAAGTGTGATGTAAGGCTGTTCATTTGTGTCCCTTCTGTCTTTTGATGTAGGCATTTCGTACTTTAAACTTCCTTCCTTATCACTGCTTCTTCTGCATCCCAGAGATTTTGATAGCCTGTGTCATTATAGTTCATTTGGAAAAATTTTTAAATTTCCATTTTAATTTAAACATTAACTCAAAGATCATTCAGCAGGATGTTGTTAAATTTCCATATATTTTTATAGTTTTGAGAGTTCCTCTTGAAATTGATTTCTAGTTTTATTCTACTGTGATCTGAGGAATACTTGTTATAATTATAATTTTTAAAAGGTCATTGAGGCTCAGTGCCTGTAGTTCAGTGGTTAGGGTGCTGTCCACATACACTAGCTGGCAGATTCAAACCCTGGCCAGGCCTGATAAGCAACAGTGATATCTGCAACAAAAAATAGCCAGGTGTTGTGGTGGGTACCTGTAGTCCCAGCTATTTGGGAGGCTGAGGCAAGAGAATTGCTTAAACCTAAGAGTTGGAGGTTGATGTGAGCTGTGACACCATGGCATGCTACCAAGGGTGACATAGTGAGACTCTGTCTCAAATAAATAAATACAATAAAAAATAAAAAGTTCATTGAGACGTACTCAGTGGCCTAATATATAACCTGCCTTGGAAAATGTCTCACATGATGATGAGAAGAATGTATATTCTACAGTTTGGGGTAGAATGTTCTATAAATATCCTTTATCATTATATAAAGGAATTAATTTAGGTCTGTTCGGTCTAGAGTCCCATTTAACTCCAGTGTTTCTTTATTAATTTTTTTGTCTTGATGATGTGTCTAGTTTCGTCAGTAGAATGTTAAGATTTCCCATAGTTAAAGAGTAGGTGCAGTGGCTCACACCTGCAATTTTAGCACTCTGGGAGGCCAAGGTGGGTGGATTGCCTGAGCTCATGGTTCAAGACCTACCTGAGCAAGAGCGAGATCCTGTATCTAAAAATACTCAGGGGGAGGAGCCAAGATGGCGGTCTGTAGCCAGCTTTCTGCAGACACTCCTGTCCAGAAGGAGAGTTAAAGGACAGAAATTTAGCAAGAAAGCCAACGGTTTGAAGCTGAGCCAAGAGACAAGGTTGAGGAACGCACATCAACCCTATTGGAGCAACCTGTGACCCCAAGGATACAAATAAAAGGTACAGAGCACATCACCAAGCGGACGGGAGTCCCCTCCCCCAAGAGAACAGCTCGCAGTATACGCCATACCTCCATACAAAC
>CAUYON010143256.1:0-24625 GCA_963573935.1 Arctocebus calabarensis | reverse complement strand
GCCGAACTCTGCTCGCTTGTTTGTATGGAGGTGTGGCGTATACTGCGAGCTGTTCTCTTGGGGGAGGGGACTCCCGTCTGCCTGGTGATGTGCTCTGTACCTTTTATTTGTATCCTTGGGGTCGCAGGTCACTCCAATAGGGTTGATGTGGGTTCCTCGACCTTGTCTCTTGACTCAGCTCCAAACCGTTGGCTTTCTTGCAAAATTTCTGTCCTTTAACTCTCCTTCTGGACAGGAGTGTCTGCAGAAAGCTGGCTACAGACCGCCATCTTGGCTCCTCTGATTCTCTGATTTTAAGCTATCATCTCTTTATCTGCCTAAGCCTATGTTTGGACATGCTACAAGAATTTGGATACTCATTCAACTTTTTTTGTTGTTGTTGTTTACAATGAATTCTTTACAAATGAGACCAATCACTATTTTTCACTTTAGATATCTAGGCATTAGTTCCTTCTCTTCTTCCTTTTTATCCACTTCTGAAATCCATGTAATGATGTGGCTGAAAGACAAAGTATCTTCTGTTTCTCGGTTTCTTGCTTACCTGGGTGGTCTCTTGATGTACCACTAGTTGGATACTATTTGGAGAATGCTTGGATGACAAATGGTTTGGGGACAGGTAACATAAGGAAGGATTAGGAAATGTTTCTTTATATCAGGATAGAAAGAAAGAGTTAGTAAGCCCAAGTTTGTGGAAAAAATGATTATACAACCCTTTCCTTTGAGGTGAATGGATTAGGAAAAAATCTTTCACAGACCAGCTCGAATTTTGCTACCTTAGCAGTAGCACAGTGACTTTGAAGAGAAAAGCATATGTACTGGCATCAACCACATGTAGGCTGGGTTTGGGAGGCCAATCATCTTTGAGGCGACTACTCTGCTCAGTAGTAATACTTTATACTTAGTGGGGCAAAAGGACCAATTCAAATAAATGCGTTCTATGTGAGCAAATAAAAGGCCAGAACATTAAAGCACATGTTCTTGCCCAGGTAAAGTTAGTTAGAAATGCCCACTGTCTTATGAAGTTTGCCACATATTCCTGTTCTTCTAAGTCCTCCCTTTTATTTCCTACGTATGCTTACAATAGGTTCATCCTTGAAGGCAATTCATTCATCTCTTCCTTAGAATTTTCAATCATCTCATCTGCTGACTAGTAAAGCCTCTCTAGCTAAAAAGAAAATTCCACGACAATGACCATGCAGGTGTTTACTGATGCCTGGAATTCCAGTAATGGTGCAGTTATTTTCTCCATAAAGAAGGGTAAAGAGTAAGGAAGGAAAAAAGGACATTGACTAATGTTTGCTGTGTGTCTCTCGTGGCCTAGCATTGTGCTAAGCCCTTTATTCAGATGATCTGTTTGTGTACTTTATTCTGTTTTCTGAGATAGGTGCACTCATCTCAGAAGCAAAAACTAATGCCCAGAGTTTATGCAAATTACCCAAAGTCAGTCACTTGTTCCATAGAGGAATTTGTCATGACTATGACATTAGCACCATGACCCAGGATAAGTCACTTAATGTGTGGTGATTAGGGAGGCCACAACAATATTTACTTCTATCTCTTTTGGTTAGATTTGAAGTAGGAAGGTGGCGCATGGAGCATGAAGCTAGCTATGGAGGACAGAGGATGTTTGGGGTAGGACTGGTTAATTATCTGTTTTCTGTCAGCTCCAAGTCTACTCTCCTATGTTCCACTGTGGAGCCTTGCCGACCACAGTTTCCAGACTCCTTCCCAAAGGAGGTTCTCTTACAGTCTGCCCCTAGGGCTATAAAGGAGAACCTGGATGCCCGCGGGGGAGATGGCACTGCTCCTTTCCCTTTGCCTGTTTCTACACTGTGGGTCCAGGGACAGTGGGTATCCCTACCAGCAATTGTTGGCTCCAGCCTCCGAGTACCTCCATTTACTCTCAGGGTGTATGCAGGTACTAAACTCCCAGCGCAGGGTTAGAGGTTCTTGTGACCATGCTTCTTCCTTTTCCTCTCCTAGCCTTAGGGTGGTAGCTGCTTCCACACTAGGCTATCTCAGTGCTTCCTTATTGCTCTTTTAGATGTGCAATGCCTGTTGTAAGCAACTCCCTTTATTCCAAAATATTGTAGTGGTTTTGGTTTTACTGGTCAGATATTGATGGAGTATATTTGTGTCTAATGGGGGAGTGGATAAGCAGACAATTAGGAAAACCATAGATTTGAGAAAAGCAGAATAATCTCTTAGCTGGTCCAACAAACTGTTGGCTGCATCTGGGGATTATTAGAGAAGGTATTTCCTTGACTGAGAAGCCAATGGAAGAAAATGCCTGAACCCTACATCCTACACAATAAGACCACTTTTTAATGCATGGAAACATGAGGCCCAGAGAGAGACTGTGGTCATTGTATCTCTTTACAGTAAATGCAAGAGGTCATACAGAGTATCTTAGTCTATTTGTGCTGCTATAATAAAGCACCTTAGACTGGGGAATTTATAAAGGACGGAACTTTATTTCTCACAGTTCTAAAAGCTGTGAAGTCCAAGATCAAGGCACTGGTGTCTGCTGTAGCTTGCTCTCTGCTTGCATAATGGTACCTTGTTTCTGCATCTTTTGGAGGGAAGGGATGTAGTGTCATCACATGGCAAAGAAGACAGAAGGGCAAAAAGGAGCGAATACTTTTCGTCAAGCCCTCTTATAGGGACAATGAATCCTATTCGCGAGGGGAGAGAGCTCACAAACTCAATCACCTCTTAAAGGCCACACCTCTTAATACTGTTACATTGAAGATTAATGAATTTTGGAGAAAACAAAAACATTCAAATCAAAGTGCAGAAAACCCAGATTTCCATATTGTAGTGTCTTTTTGCTAAGTCAAATAGTAAAAGAGTTACTTGTAATTTAAGCCCTTTCACTGGAGAAAACAAAGCAATCTGGATTCATGTGTCCAATCTCTCACCTTCAGAAAATCTGAGATGAGATGGTGTGCAAGATTTGATCCTTCCCCTAGGACAGATTACCCAGGTTTCCTTTTACTCAGGTGTCAGTGAATGCTTTCAACTGTGTTCTAAAGAAACAAATTACCTATTTATTGAAATGAGTTAACTGTAGCTTGCTGACAAACAGTATTTCATTTTCAGGAGCAGCTGTCAGACTTTTAAACATTAAAATCCCATTAAAAACATTTCAGGAAATACAGCCAAAACCTTAGAAAGTGACTTTCTAAAAATTGAGCTCAGATGTATTCTGTTGAGCTCAGATGTATTCAAGATAATTAACTGGCATAGTAGTTTCCGTGTTCTTGGTCCGAGTACTTTTTAAATAAAGTTAAAAAATGTGTTGCAGAAGTTTTCACCTTAAATTTAACAAATGTGTACCATGTATAGTGATGAAGACAAAAATGACCATAATACAGTGGAGACCCATAATCTGTCCAAAGGCGGTGAAACATTGTTTCATGCAGGGGTGTGGAAAAAGCAGCATGATTTATACTTGACCTGTCCTGTGTTTAGTATTCTTCACCCTTGTCTACAAACTTGTTCTTATGTACAGCTCTTTCCAGGCTCACTATATGGAAAGATCGAAAGGTCCAGGTGGGAGAGTCAAAATATCCCTAAATCCTAAGCAATTTAGAATAGTAAGGGTCTGGAACTCTAGCTGGACCCCTATTTTCTGAAATGTATTTAATGTGCACTTTCCAATAGTTACTCAATGAAAATAAGATTTCCACAGCTAAGCAAATTGGGGAGTTTTAGGTATAATGCTACTCAACCCTGGGAATTTATGGTGTGAATTATGTGTTAAAGGCTGTGAGAAGTCTTGCAGTAAGGAAACCAGTTTAACTTTGTGGAAAGCAAAGTCATGTGATCCTAGAGCATCTCTTATTTTTTTACATTTGTATGACTAACATCCCAAACTAATTTTCTTTGGAAAACATTTTGTTTTTGCAATAGTGTATAGCCATAAAAGGAAGAAGATAAAGACATTTCAAGTTCCTTTAGCAAAACAGTGAAGCCTAGGGAAAGGTGAGATTCTAGTAATATTTACTTTCTAAAAAATATAGAGCATCTTATATTTGTTAGGTCTCTTCATTCATTAAAAGTGATAGAGAACCTGTTTCAAAGTGACTTAAAGGAAAAATGCGAATTTTATCTTTCACATTACCGAAAAACCAAGGATAGACTTGGCTTCAGATGCTGCTAAATTCAGGAATTAAGCAATATTTTACTCCACCTCAAGTATCACCCTCTTCTTAGAGTCCTTGTGTAGTCTGTGGAAACTCCTTTTCTTCTTTGTGACAGCAGAGTAGCTATAAAATCTATAATCATTTATATTTTCTGGATCTGGTGTGGTGGGAAAGAAAGGCCCTCTTTGCTGTTGCTAGTGGTGGAAACCAATTCAAGTTTCCTAGACTGAGTACATCTCCCTAGAATATTTTTATACTGTGCTAATACAAAAAAGAAAAACTCTAGAATGTCCTCAAAAGTTATATATATGTGCTTACTTGAGTGTCAGGTGGGATAAACTTGGAACACTGACTAGGTTCCCATACTGCATCAGAACATACTGAAAATAGATCCTTTTTAGAAACAATCATGGTTGGAGCAGTACATATTATAATATACTAATTATAGTATATTAGCACTATATATATGTGTAAATTTGCATGTATATGAAGACATATTATGGAAATTGGCTCACAGGATGATGGAGAATGCAGAGTCCCACAGTATGTTGTCTACTAGCTGAAGAACCCAGGATAGCCTATGGAGTAATTCAGTATAAGTCTGAATGCCTGAGAACAAAGAGCTCTGATGTCTGAGGGCAGAAGAAGATAAATGTCCCCATTCAAAGGGAAAGAAAATTCATCTTTCATTCATTTCTTTATTCTGTCTGGACCCTGACTGGTTGGTTAATGCCCGCCACATTGGTAGTAGAGGATGTTCTTCACTCCATCTGCTGGTTCAAAAGCGAATCTCTTCCAGGAAACCCTCAGAGACACACACAGATATAAAGTTTTACCAGTTATTAGGACATTCTATAACCCATGTGTTTAAGGTGACACATAAAATTAACCATCACAAATAGAAAAAAAAATAGAAAAGAAAGCAGAAATTCTGAGTAGAAAAAGTGGGTGTGACCATTGAACTTTCCTGGAGTGGAAATGTGTCCTTAGTAGTTTGTACTAGCAGGAGCCCTCTGAGCCAAGGAGAAGCCACTGAAAAGAGAGAAGAAAGAAGAGGAGCCCATGGTTGGCTCTTACTGAAGCTGCTTCCTTTGCTTCCACCATTTCTTCTCACACTGGGGTCTATTTATTTTCTCACAATTCTCCATTACTTGGAGGATTACCCCACTTCTTTACCTGGTCAGTCCTTCTTTACCCTTCAGATCTCCAAACGAAAGATGACACAGTTCTTGGCCTCTGGTGCCTGGCCTTAGAGTCTCCTTATTTCTGGTGTCTGATGAAAGATGGGATGTAAAGTATTGTTTATTATAATTAAAGAAGCTATTTTCCTGGCAATGCAAGCTGGCAATCTGAATGATTTTCTTTCTACCCACCATCTCAATACTCCGTATGTCTTAAAGTTTAATCGGGGTGTGTATGTGTGTGTGTAGTCCCCATGGACTGGCTCCTTCTTCTCTTCTAGTCTGCCCTATCCCCTTTCCCTGACTTGTACTTCCTGCTCCATCAGTACAGGCTCTCTGAAAGTCCTCGTTGCGTTTTCTAAAAACATCCTGAGATGGCAATCCTTTGCTAGTGATTTATTGAGGGAGTGTTTTCAGGAGAAACCTAGAAGGGAATCAGGAATGTAGGTAGGAAAGCGAAAGAAGTCAGGCCAACAGTGGGTTCAGCTGATGAGTGGGGAGCTCTGCAGCACAAAGTATATAGCACAGAGTTTTTCTATCTTGAGGTAGGGAACTAGTTTTTTTTGTTACTATCATTAGTCAGTCATTGGCTGGGGACCACTTTTGGAAAGGGCATAGTCTTCCAGACATTCCCAAGTGATCCAGTTCTCATAAGCTTAGAATTATTCTTCTCAGAGAGTATGGCTGTTAATAACCAACACTCAGAGCAACTGGAAGATCTATGACAACTATTCTAAATGTCCAATTATGCAATTCACTGCCTGTAAAGTCATCAGCCTCTCCCCCTGCTCTATTGCCTGAAAACTTGCCTCAATACAGTGGTTTTTAAACCTTAGTGTGTATCAGAATCACCTTGAGGGCTTGTGTGTAATTAGATTGCTCCCTCCTGCCCCCAGAGTCTGATTTAGGGGCTATACGGCAGGGACCAGTAATTTATATTTCTAACAAGTTCCTCGGTCACATTGATGCTGCTGGTCTGAAGGTCACAATGTTTTTGAGAATTAGTAGAGTAATACATTCTCCTATCCTTCATGACTCAGTTAAGCTATCATCTCCTTCAGGAAAGCCGTCTATCCACTTGTACTCCCCGATCCCTCCCCATCTTTGGTGAGTACCTTATTTGCTTCACTAATATCTTATATACCTATCATACTACATTAGGAAAGTCTTTGTATTAGGCTTTAGGAAGGTGGTAGGGGGAGAGATGTAAGGAACCCACCAATAGAATGAAGAAGAATACATATTCAACTCCCAAGGAAAAGCTTTAAATGAATTTCTTAAAAAAATAAATTCTGTCCTGTTACCTTGAAAGTCCTTGAGCACATTAGTCTGTCTTATTCATCTTTGTGTACTTGGCTTTTAAACCCTCAACCTGGTGCCTTGTAGGAGTCTAATAATTGTTTGTTGACTTAAACAATATAAATCTTATTTGAGATTAGTTTTATGGGAATACATGTTCATCTCACATGAGTTAAATACTTACATAAGTTAAAATATGTTTAACTTACTTATGGGGAATACATCAACTTACAAATAAACTTTGTGGAAACATATTTTTTTTTTCCTTGAGGTTTGCCTTCTCCCGAACACTAAATCTGTCTCTAAATGTGTGTAAGGAGGTATTAACCTCACTTTCCACAAATATGTCACTTCAAAATAAGTACTATTTCTGGTCCAACACTTAGTTCATGAGCCTATAATTTTCTCTTGGAAAAACCATCTCATAAAATGATGGTGACTTGAGGTTTAAGGAATCTGGCGGAGCTAGAAAAAAGGTAAACTTTGTGACAACACCGCAAAGAAAATTTAAGCATCATTTAGTGTCATTAGCTATTAAATGTAGGTATTCACTGTAGCAGACAGTCTTCCTTTAGAAAACACAGGCCAAGGGCAGACGATAACAAATAGATGCTGTTCTCAGTGAAAGTATGAGTGTTCTTTCCAGAAGAAACATGATAGTTGGGGAAAAAATTAGCAAAAGGTGACTCTGGAAGATTGGCTAGGGAATATATAATGTAATGCCTGTTCAGATATATATTCATCAAAGCTGTTGACATAGCTCTCTTATTAACTAATATTTAAAATGTTGTTTTAAGGAAATGGTACATGTGTAAAGTACTAGAGGCAAGAGTGTTTGGAGTGGTTGCCATTAAACCTCCTTGCTAATTGGACATGAGAGCCAGTGCAACTTTAGCCTGCAGCCTTACTTGACAGGATAAACAGAGTTAACCCCAACATTTGAAATTAATGTGTTTACTTTAAGAAACACAAAGTCTGATTCAATTAGCATCCAAAGTCATGGAAGTTGCAGAATTTTATATTGAAGTTTTTTTTTTTTTTAGTTGTACTTCAGTAGTTCTAGAACACAAATTAAGGATGAGCAGATATATAATTATTTTATTATTATTATTGGTCTTACAGGCTGAAAACATAAAAAATTGGGTTAAAACTATGAAGAGACTCTGACATGATATATTAAGAACCCTGAATAATGCCTAGGGATCTAGAAGAGGAGAGAAATGCTTGAATAAGTCAACAGAGTTTATGAGACTTGTTTATGTCAGGAAAGCAGGATGAATATTTCTGACTTAAAGTTAATTAACTATTTTGCCTCAGCGAGCCAATTTGTCGTCTTATGCTTTGATTCATTAACTGCAAACCGAGAGGATTGCTTGTTCCTTTGTACTTGTAGACTAAGTTTGTGTTAAATGGTGCTGTGAGATATTGTCTGTTCCTTTCAATTGAAACTAACCGAAAAGGCTATTACAGTGAAAGTAAGACTTTCTAAGTGGCAGTAAGTAGATGGGTACTCTTTCAGAGCAAAGCTTAAGAACTATATGGCTCAATTGCTAATCAACCCTTATTAAATAAAACAAGAGTAAATCCAGGATTTTTGAGTCTGGACACTTAATAGCACATGAAAGTTGCCCATTTGGGAATTCCAAAGTTTTAAGACTTGTAAACTTACAAGTGATACCCCTTCAAGTTTTTCTATTTGGAAACTGTAACCTTTTTTTAAAAAAATTAAATCTTTTCTGTTGGGGAAGTATTCCTCATTTGTCAAGATATTGGCTTTGTTTCTAATGCTGCATGTTTTGTGAAAGCCCATTTGTTAGATAAGGGGCTTCTTTGGGCTCACGAATGGGCAAGCAAAAAGTAAAGAACTTAGAGGGGAAAGATCCCAACTAGATTCCTAGGATAATGATTTTTAAGATTTTAATCACAGCTAAGGAAGATTTATGAAGAATCAGAATGCACATTTTTTTAAAAAAGGGAAGTAACACTCATACATGACTAAAATCTATATCATCAGGCATATTTGGGAAAATTCATGTAACTTAGTTGAGTCTATAAATCTTGGTACAAATAGAAATAGAGGAAACATTCTTCATAAGAAGTGACTCCTTTTTTCTACAGCACACTATGTGAACTTTCTTTCTCCCACTAACTCTCTGATCGTAGTGTGAGAAATAGCCCTCTGCCTCTCTTTGTGAGAATTCTTCTTGTTTGTGCAGAAACTAGAGCCCCTTGTATGTGGACTAAATCATAAATTTCACAAGAGAAGGGACTTTGAGTGCTTCTAACTGTACTTCTAGGAACTAGAAAAATGCTTTCTGAATAAACATAAGAATTACTGTACAGATGAAGAAATGCATTGGGATATTTTAAAATATACTAAGGGACTTACAATCATGCTTTAGTGATATGAATAATGAGTTGCACTTGGGCTTCCTGCAAGTTTGTAGACTAAGAGTAAGGTTTGTGGTCAGACAAGTTAAAATCTTTGCTCTTCCACTTGTTATGTAACTTTGGATAAACTGATCTCTCTAAGTCTTAATTTCCTCAGTTATAAATTAGGATTAATAATGATAATACCTTTTAAGAAGCTTACTGTAAGGAATGAAAAAGCTAATGTTTGCAAGGTGCTTAGCAGAGTGCCTGATACTTAGGTATAAAAATTTACGAAGCTGCCATCTGCTATGAGGTGATTGGTAACAAAATGAAACTTTTCTCAAAAGAGAGCCAGAAGACATTGTTTTCCATAGTGGAGGGTTTAGAAAGATGGAAAAATTCAACTGGCAAAAATTTACAAAATAACTTTCGCATTTTCAAAGATTTCAGCTTGTGGTATATAATGATAATGAGTTACATTTATGTCTACTCTCCTCACTGGAGAAGGAATAACATATGTTGAGCAAGTTGCAAGTTCTCATCATACAGTATGAACACAGACATATATGACATCAGAACAAATAGCAGGAACCTTTACAAACACAGACAGAGCCGAAAGTTATATAGATATCATAAGTGTCATCATAATGGTGAAATAGATGTTCATTTCAAGATTCCTGAAATGTTTAACTTTAGAACAGCATAGTACACATGTGTATGTGTGGGGAGAGAGGAATGAGAGAGAGAGAAAGAAATGCTGAGACTTTAGGGGATGGGTGGCTACAACTTCCTGTTGGGCACACTGGAAAATATGGAGCTTGGACACTGATGAAAAATATAGTACAATAGGAATAATCTTTATCATTTGCAAAGCAGTTTCGTGTTTTACTGTAAGGAGTGATGGTTGTAATGTTGTGTACAATTTACTTTTTAATCCTTTTAACTTGGCAACAATCTCGCTATCTTTGGTCTACAGATGGTACCTCTAATTTCTTTACTATGGAGGGAGAAAAAGGGGACTGTCCTTTATTTCTTCCAGCTGGGTTATCTGTATGGGTGGATTCCATTGCCACTCACTCCGTCACCCACATAAAAGGGTCGTAAATGGCTGCTAGTGCTTGGGGTAGTGGTGGTGGCCATTCATGGAAGTCTACTACTCTCAGCCTGAAGAGAAAATACACACACATATACACACACACACACACGCACTTTTAAAAGGTCCAAGCAGCTCTTTTAAAAAAAAATTGGTAAGAAACACATAAAGTAAAATTTGTCACTTTAACCATTTTAAATGTACAGTTCAGTAGGGTGAAGCATGTTCATGTTGTTGCAAACAGATCTCCAGAACTTTCATTTTGTAAAACTGAAACTCTGCACACATTGGAAAACTCCCTCTTTTCCACTTCCCTTTAGTCCCTGGCAACTGCGATTGTATTTTTTTATTTCAATGAATTTGACTATTTTAAATACCTCATATAAGCGGAGTCATATAGTATTTGTCTTTTGTAACTGGCTTATTTCATTTAGCACAATGTCCTGGAGATTTATCCATGTTGCAGTATGTGATAGGACCTTCTTTTTAAAAGTTGAATAGTATTCCATTACATGTATATACCATACTTCCTTTGTTTATTTGTTGACTGATGTTAGGTTGACTATTGTATTGTATATAATGCTGTAGTCAATGTGGGTGTGCACATATCTTTGAGATTGTGCGCAAGTGGCTCTGTATTCAAGAACCTGGTGAAGAAATTCAAACCAGAGTGGAATAGGGTAATAGCATGAGAAAATGATTGTTGCCTATTTTCATCTAGGGAATTTCTTCCCATTCATGAACAAAGAGTGTGGGGCCTCCTTGCCCAGATCTCTGTGTGATCTTTTAATGGAGTCTTTTTATTCAAAAATGGCCTGTTTCTCATACCACCTATATCCATTTTCTTATAGCTTTGCTCTTATTATTTCGGTCTCCTAATGTTCCTGCTTCATGTCTCTCCTTCTCCTGCAGTTTGATATTTTCTTTTATGTCACACAAATCCATAGCATTCTCTTATATTCTTGAGATTTAAAATGTTTCCATGAGTGTTTGGAGTCAGAAGCATTTACTTCTCTACTGTTCTGAGCCACAGGTGTGGAGGTGAGGAGGGAGAAAGGAGGGGTGAGGTTAGTCCTCACTCTGGTTGCTGTAGGCTCTTTCATCTTCAGTTGTGCCTAAACAATAAGCAACGAATAAATAAATGACTAAATGACACCTGTGTTGTCTGGTTTCTGTTGCGCTAACTTGCGTATTGTATTGGTGGTATCTGAGAAGTATAGGAAATGGTTGTTTCTCAAGAAGAGACCTAGGATTCAAGAGTTGGTATTCACATTCTTGTCTGGATTTCATGCAGGATGAAAAGGTTGAAGCAGCAGTGTAAGATTGTCCACGTATATTCAGGATCAGAAGGTTCAGCTACAGAGATGCGGCAGTGCCCATGATCAAAGCAATGGAAGTCAGCCTGGCAGGGGGGCTCAGTGGGTCATGCTTGGTCATTACTCTTGAGGTACAGAGAGTATGGTAAAAGGCAACAGTGATCGAGAACAAAGAATGAAAGTTAAGGGCAAAATGGAAGTGTGCCAAGAGAGATCAAAAGTAGGCAAGATGTTTGGTTGTCAGGAACAGTACCAAAGCAGCAGGAATGGAAGAAATGATAGTATTCATGGAATACTAACAGTACTATTAAGAACTATATTTATTGACACTTCAATACTTCCAGACCTTGTTAAATACTTTTCATACAATGTGTCATTTAATCCCTACTATAACCCTATGAAGTAAGTTCTGCTATTACCTTAATTTTACACATGAGGAAAGTAAACCTCAGAGAAGTTAACTAATTTATTCAAAGACATGGTTAGTAACGGAAAGAGCTGATTTTGAGACTCAGTGCTGCTCTGGTTAAGAAGATAGGATCTAGACTGGCAGAATCGGGGGATAAGTAAAATGTTACTCGGATCCTTGTGATGAGCCCTGTAATGCATTTTCTGCTGTATAACAGGTATTGTTTATCATTTGGCTAAGACTCCATCAGGGACCTTGTTTGCGTAAGTGAGATTTCAACCTAATTTTCTATAAAGTTGGCAGTTGTTTTTGCATAAGCAAACAGACATGCGTACAGAAGCAAAATCTGTAGTTTCAAATTTATGTGAGACTTTGCTTTCAAGTATTTTATCCCCAAATATAGCCCTGTACTTATCAAAATTATTTTAAATTGTTGGTCAAAAATATTTTCACCGTGGAAAATGGTATTTACATTAATTTATGCACATTTTAAGAGTTAGAAAGAACTGCCTTTTAAGCCGGATGAAAAAAAAATTACATTCAATTATCTGGTATAAAAGTTTTGAAGGAAAGTGACCTGAGAATTTGGAACTTGAGAAAGAATCTTACCCTGGGAGGAAGGACTCCAAGACTGTGCACCAGCAAGGGCCAGGAGCCAGAGGGTGCAGATTTATATTTGTCCACTGCTGAAGCCGAACCCAAAATTGGGAAGGACAATGCATTTTCAGAGTTACTGTGTGATTTAAATAAAATGTAGGAAATCATGTGATGTAAATATACTTTGCAAAATGTAAAATTAGTAAAACAAAGGGTGAGGAATTGATTGTTGCCTCATTAATGCAAGCAACAATAATCTTAGTCAAATGGTAAATAATACCTATTATGCACCAGGAAATGCATTACCGTGCTCATTGTAGGGAGCTAAATGACATTTTGCTTATCCCTTGATTTCCCCAGTCTAAATTATATCTTCTTACAACCAGAAACCATATAAATAAACCCTATATAATAGGGTTTTTTAAATCTATAATAATGCTTTTACTAAACTGAAGAGTCAAGAGAAGTCTCTTGTGCAACTCAGCATAGCTTGAAATGGGATTGTTACCTTGATGAAGATGGGACGAGACAACACACTTTCATTGGAATACAGAGACTTAATTACAAATTCATCCACCTGGACTTCCAGTGGCTGTAGCTTCAGGTTTCAGAAGTGACTTCTAAGACCCACTAGAGGGAGCTCATGCACTTCCTAGACATTGCTGGTTAGCTTTTTAATAGCTCATTCAAAACAGGTAGTTTGGGAGATGAGATGTGATAGAGAAAATGGATCAAGGGAAATGAACTCCTTTAAGAAAATTTATTGGGGGATGCAAACTTAAGTCCTTTAGTGGGTTGGAAAGTCCTTCAGAAAATTCTCGCCAGAATTCTTTTTATGCAGCTCCCTTAAAGGAAAAGGAACTACTGCTATCATTTCCAGATTAATTTTTCTGGATTAACACCTATTCCAAATATTTTTCTTTTCCAGAAGCGAGCATTGAGAGATGATGATCCAGTAGGAATACTGTTTAGCTCCACTTAGTCCAGGCTGCCCTGTGAGGAAGCTTGGGATATCCCAGCTTCGGCACCTGTAATTCAGCTCTGATTCAGTTATAAATCCAGAGAGCAAGAATGGAATAGAGGGGTATGCCTGCAAATTTAAAAGCATGCTGCATGCCTGAAGTTTTTCTATAAAAGTTGCCACAGCCTCGAGAAAGAGGGTTTTTTCATCTGGGGTGTGTGTGTGTGTGTGTACGTGTGTGTGCACCCTCATGCATGTTTGTTTGGTGGGGAGCTGGGATGGAGGGAAGGCAGCATGGAGTAATGACAGAGAAGAGGTCCTCCGTTTTGACATTATTTATTTTATGATGTGGGATATTTCTAAGGGCTACAAACTTGATAAAAAATTAGATGTTTAAAAAGCACTAATTCTGACTGTATTTCCCAGGTAGATCTTCCTAGCTGCATTGAGCCTTCTTCTCTTCCCAGGAAATCTAGCATGTAATCTTTTTTCATTTTCTTTGTAGCATGTCAAGCAACACAGTCAATGAAAAAGACAAATTTTTGCTACCAGTATTTTATTATGTTACAATTGAAAAGTAGGTATAATTATACATTCAGTCAATGTATTATACGCATTAATCATTTCATGGAATGCTTATTTTCTAGAAGAGCTTTTGTTAATTGAATTGTTATCATAGGAAATGGAATTTTCTCATTAAATTTTATAATAAAATTGGAAACGCATTACACAGTATACGTTTTGGGCTCAATACATAGCAAAATTACTAAGGCAGTAAGTCTTTTAAAAGCAAACAATTGAAGTAAAATAATGGTTTTTGACTTTTAACAAGGAAATATTTTGCTATCGGTTAGTAAATCAGCAATGAAACAAATCACAAAATGCAGTTCACGGGGTTGAAGTTTGAATTGAAGGAGAGATCAAGTTGTTGATCAAGTGCAATGAGATCAAGTAGTTACCAGGAGAGGTCAAACAACCCACCTCCCAATGGGTCTACACAAGGGGGTATTGATTTTGCTTTTTTGTCTTTACTGTTTCCTACTTTAGGAATAGTTTTCCCTACAGGAGTGAACTATTTAACACCTGGGGGCCAACAATCTCTTCTTTGGGCATGGTTTGGGTGACTTTGGGTTATGATGGAGAGCAGACACAGCTCTTGCCTCATGTGATTTGTTGGGGAAATTGACAGTAGACAGGTGCATTCATCTTCTTTTGGTTTTGAGACTTCTCAGATCTCGTCTTTACCTCAGGGTCTCTCCACTAGCTATTCCTTGTGCTTGGAACGTTCCTCCAGGATCTTCATCTGGCTGCCTTTTCCGTATAATTTTGCAAATACTGTATTTCCCAGATAGATCTTCCTTGGCTATCCTAGCTGCATGAAGTCCTTTTCTCTTCCCTGGAGATCTAGCGTGTAACCTTTTTTCATTTTCTTTATAACATTTACTAGAATTCCGTTTTCCCATTCATGTTTATTTAATTGTGAGTGTAGCAGTTAATAATGTGATGTGTCCCGGAGTCTCACTGACTGGTTTCCAGTGTCAATTCCCCCAGTGACTGACTCTGTATTCCTAGATAAATGAGCTCTGTGCCTCAGTTTTCTCATCTGCTCAGAGGGAAGGTAGAAAGTACAGTTATGTGTGAGATAACGACATTTCAGTTCATGACAGTGGTCCCATAAGATTATAATAGAGTTGAAAAATTTCTATTGGTTAGTGTTGCCATAGCAATTGAAACATTGCAGCACAACACATGTGTGTTTGTGTTAATGCTGGTGTTATATAAAAGGATAGCGTGTACAATTATGGACAGTACATAAATACTTGATAATGATAATCCATTACTATGTTACTAGTTTATGTATTACTATACAACACTTTTCATTGTCATTTAAGAGCATACTCCTTCTACTTATAAAGTTAACTATAAAACAGCTTCAGCCAGTTCCTTCAGGAGGTATTTCTGAAGGAAGCATTATTATCATAGGAGATGACAACTCCACGTGTGTGATACTCCCCCTGAAGACTTTCCAGTGGGACAAGATGTGATGGTGGAAGATAGTGACTTTGATAATTCTGAACTTGTGTAGGCCTAGGCTTCTATGTGTGTTTGTGCCTTACATTTTAGCAAACATGTTTAAGAAGTAAAAAAATAAAAAATAAATTATTTTAAAATAGAAGATTGTAGAATAAGGTTATGAAGAAAAAATGTTTTTGTACAGCTAAATAACGTGTTTGTGTTTTAAAAAAGTGTTATTACAAAAGAGTTAAAAAGTTGAAAAAATCCTGTAGCTCAAGGAGTAGGGCGCCAGCCCCATATACCGAGGGTGGTGAGTTCAAGCCTGGCCCCGGCCAAAACTGCAAAAAAAAAAAAAAAAAAAGTTACTTTAAGGTAAGGTTTTTTCCTTATTAAAGAAAGAAATTTTTCTTTTTTGTTGGTGTAGCTGAAATATACAGTATATATAAAGTCTACAGTAGTGTCTAGTAATGTCCTAGGTGTTCATGTTTCACTCGTCACTCACTCACTGACTCACCCAAATCAAGTTACAGTCCCATGAGCTCCGTCCACGGTAAGTGCTCTGCACAGGTGTACATTTTAAATCTTTCATGCCATATTTTAATGTTTAGTTATGTTCAGTTACTCAAATACTTACTGTTGTGTTAGTCTTCCACGGTATTCAATGAAGTCACATGCTGTGCATGTTAGTAGCCTAGGTGCAATAGGCCATGCCAGCTGCCTAGGTGCAGTGGGCTGTACCATCAAGGTTTGTGTAAGCGCACTCTATTATCTTCCCATAATGAAAAAATTGGTAATGACACATTTCTCAGAGCATATCCCTGATGTTGTGACACACAATACATTTTAACTCATAGTAAAATGTTAGCATTTGATAATCTCAATGAAAAGTTTCTAGGGATTCTTTGTACGTTTTTTGCACTTATCTGTGAGTCTGAAATTGTATGTCTCTCGATATACAATATATTTAAAGTATGGGAATCAACGGACTGAACTCTCTGGCTGAGGAATTGAGAGAAATGATTATGGAGGATATTCTAGGTAGACAAGACTTAGCTCTGTGCCACATTTAGTTTGGTATTTTTAGCCAACACTGCCATGGAGCAACTGAAGCCCTGCAATCCCTAAGTACATCAGGAATGCAGGAGATGAAAGTTACCATTGCCAGCATCCTTTCTACAGTCTAGGCACTTGCTCAGAAATTTACAAATAGCATTCCCTTTAATTCTCAAAACCACTATCCATAGTAATTACAGTTATTTTTAAATTATAGGTTTACACATCAAGTAACACACAATGACCCAGTTTGTCACCCACAGAGTTGAATGATATAAACTGCTTCTAATTTCTCTTAAGGAGAAATTAAACTCACAAAGTAAAATATTTCTTCTAGAAAAAGTAAAGCTCAGAGAAATTAAAATGCATGTGTTGTGATTTCCTAATGTTTGTATTCTGCTTAATTTTAACCAACAAACCCAGTGATCTTACACTAAGGGCCAATTTATCTTTCTTGACACAAGAACATCTTCAAAATTTTCATAGGTCCTACGTATTCCAAATTTCCAAAAGTCAATGGGATATATAAGATTATTCCTTTTATCACAAAATTTAGAAAATTCCAAAAGCACCTTCCTAACTACTAAAGCAATTTATCAGAACTACTGAGTCATGGGACAAGGAAAAATATTTTGAATTTACACTGATGGTCATAGCGCACAATAAAAATCTTAATGATTTGAAGGAAGAAGGTTAACATGATTTTCTCCCTGTAGAGACAATCACTGGTATCAGCCCAAAGACTTTCAGAAAACTTTTAAGTCTTCCTTTTCCCTGTGTGGGAGCTATTAGCACATTCTCAGTGCTCTAACAGCCTGATGTTAGCTAATCCCCAAATTCAACTTTTAATTTTGGGGTTCTTATTAACTTTCACTATTTTAATGTTAACAGAAATATTTCTTTCTACTGCTTCTTTGTCCAGCAACAGCAGGACATGACATCTAGAGAAATACAACAGCTTAGGCTGAGAAATAAAATAAGGGCAGGGGGCAGGGAGTGGGAACAATTTTTGTAGCAAAGTTAGGTCACCTCTTAATACCTAAATTTGTACATTGAGGCCATTTTTATTTGGGAGTTGGCCCATGTAAAGTTCATCTTAGAGGATTATCTGCTGCCTTGGGGCAGGGGGTGTCCCCTGTCCTGAGCAAGACACCATTAACTTGAGACAAGTTCAGAATTTTCCTCAGTTTAATGTCGTTTTTAAGCTTTCCATTTCCTGGAAATACAAGCTGCAATCATGTTTTCTGAAATATTCTCCAGTAGTAGGCTATGAGAGATGCATCTCTTAAGTGATTTCTGTAGAGTTTGCTTTAAAATGAAAGGTGTGAGAGAAGGAATGGTGGTACTTTATGGCAAGGAAATTCCTTGGTGACAGTAACTTGGAAAAATATAATTCCATAAATTCCATGAAAGTCCACAAGCAGCTGAAGACTGTAATTCCAACACTTGGGAGGCAGAGGCTGGTGGGAGGCAGATTGTCTGAGCTCACAGGTTCGAGACCAGCCTGAGCCAGAGCGAGACCTTGTCTCTAAAAATAGCCGGGCATTGTGGCGGGTGCCTGTAGTCTCAGCTACTTGGAGGCTGAGGCAAGAGAATTGCTTAAGCCCAGGAGTTTGAAGTTGCTGTGAGCTATGACGTCATGACACTGTAACCAAGAACAGGGTAACAAAATGAGACTGTCTCAAAAAAAAAAAAGAGAAAAAAGAAAAGTCCAGAAGAAAATTCTATGTCAGAGACAATCCTGGAGCTTTTGGCCTATTGAGACAAAACTGATGCATTGGCAAATGCACGTAATGAGCTCTATATTCTTATATATGGTATATATGTAATATTATCAAAGTGCAGATTCTTATAGTCTTTTTAATTTTTTTTCTTTTTTTTGGCTATTCTTGCATTTTTTTTTCATATGAAGTTTAGAATTGACTAATCTAGTTCCGCAAAATGACTCATTATTTTCATTTGTATGGAATTAAATTTATAAATCAATGTAGGGAAAGATGATATGTTTATGATGTTGTTGTTCTATTCATAAACAAGAGATGTCATTTCATTTGTTCCATATGTTCATATTATATCTTCTAGGAGTATTTTAAAGTTTATTTCTAAATGTACCATCTTTTTTGTTGCTATTGGAAATGGATTTATACCTACCGTATTCTTTCTAACAGTTTATTGTTCTTGTTTGTGTAAGCAAAGGTTATTTTTTAAAACAGATATTATAATTCACATAATATAAATGTATTCATTTAAAGTGTACAATTCAGTAGTTTTTAGTACATTCACAAGATTGTGCAATCATCATCACTATGTAATTCCAGAATATTTTATTATTCCAAAAATAAGCTTCATGTCTATTACCCCCTCACATAAAACCTATGCCCATTACTCTTCTACTATCATCCATACTTTTGAATGTGTCTGTACTTTATCCATTTTTATAGCTGAATAATCTTCTCTTATATGGATATATCACATTTTGTTTATTTGTTCATTGGTTGATGGATATTTTGTTTGTTTCCACTTTTTGGCTATTATTAATAATGCTGCCATGCTATACATTGTGTATAAGTTTTTGTGTGAATGTATGCTTTTGAACCTCTCAATTATGTATCCAGGAGAGGAACTGCTGGGTCATGTGTGACCCCATATTTAATATTTTGAAGAACTGCTAATCTGTTTTTTATATTGATTGAAACATTTTACAACTCCACCATGAAGGCAGGAAGTTTCCATTTTTCTTCATATCTTGCCAACACTTGTTGTTTTCCATAATTTTGTTTAGAGCTATTCTAGTACTTTGATAAAAAATGATACCTCATTGTGGTTTTTATGTGTGCCTCCCTAGTTTCTAATGATATCTTTTTACATGTTTGTTGACTACTTACATGTCTTCTTTGGAGAAATGTCTACTCGAATCATTTTTCCACTTTTAAATTTGATTGTTAGATTTTTCATTTTTGAATTATAATAGTTATATTTTCTGGATTCTAGAATCCTGTGAGATCAATGATTTACAAATATTTTCTTATTATTCTGTGCGTTATCTTTTTACTTTCTTAGTATTGTCTTCTAATGCACATGTTTTTTAATTGTGCAAGTCTTGTATTTCTTTCTTTCTTTTTTTTTCATAAGACAGTGTCTCACTTTGTCACCCTCAGTAGAGTGCCGTGTCATCACCACTCACAGCAACCTCAAACTCTTGGATTTGAACTACTCTCTTGTCTCAGTCTCCTGAGTAGCTGGGATTACAGGTGCATGCCACAACACCTGGCTATTTTTCAAGATGAGGTCTCACTCTGGCTCAGACTGGTCTCAAATCTGTAAGGTCAGGCAATCCACCCACCTCAGTCTCCCAAGTGCTGGGATTACACTGTAAGGCACCGCACCCAGTCAAGTCTTTTATTTCTGTTCCGAATTTTGTGAAATGATTTTTCTATATCTTTTGACATTGACAACATGTTTGTTTCTTTTATTCTAATAATGTTGTGTATTATATTGATTGATTTTAACATATTGAACTAACCTTGCATTCCTAGGATAAATCCTTCTTAGTCATGGTATATAAACCTTCCTATATGTTGCTGAATTTGGCTTGCTGACATTTTTGCATCACTATTCATAAGGGATGGTAGTCTGAAGTTTTCTTTTCTTGTCATATCTTTGAATAGTTTTGATATCAGGCAGCTACTGGCCTATTTAATGAATTCAGAAGTGTTCTTTCCTTTTCTATTTTTTGGAAGAGTTTATGAAGTATTAGCATTAATTGTTCTTTAAATGTTTGGTAGAATTCACCAGTGAAGCCATCTAGCCCGCAGCTATTTTTTATTGAAAGTTATTATTATTATTATCATCACAAATTCATGGTTCTAACTCATTAAAGTCTATTTAGAATTCCTTGTTCTTGAACAAGTTTTGGTAGTGTGGGTCATTTAGGAATTTTTTCATTTTGTGTAATTGCATATCTTGGAATATAGTTGTTCATGGTAATCCTTTACAATCCTTTTTATTTTTGTAATATCAGTAATCTCACCTGTTTCATTTTTGATTTTAGTTATTTGAAATATTCTTTTTTTCTTGGTTGATCTAAGAGATGTGTCAATTCTTTGGATCTTTTCAAAAAGCTTTCTTTAGGTTTCATTGATTTTTCTGTATTGCTTTTCTCTACTTTCCATACTGCTTTTATTCCACATCACCACCTTCTGCTTGCTTTGGGTTAAGGATGTTCTTCTTTCACTAGTGTTTGAAGGTGAAAAGTTAGACTTTGAGTTGAGATCTTTCTTTTTTTTGTAATATGAAGGGGCACAGTCCCCTGTACCCTTGTAAGGTGAATCAGTCTCATTTGTGCTCCTTGAGATATGAGGCCCCGAGAAGGAACATTTTGGGGTAGATGTGAGTTTTGGAGGATATTCTCCCCCAGGTCACAGAAGCAGCCTTGCTGAAAAATACAGGCAGTTACGCCCTAAAGGAAAGAATGTGCTGGAGGGCCCTGCTAAGTTGCAGCTGGGGACTGATCACCTGCCTGGGGCAGTGGGCCATTGCACTTTGTTCCCTACCTCAATTTACACAATAACTTTCAGTTAGTCATATAGGGAAGTGGGCAAACAGAACAGACAACCCAGCACCTTAGTGGTTTATCTCCATTATTGTTTATTTCTAAGCAGGACATTCTTAATTTAGAAAGGTGTGTACATGCTTTGCTATATTAATGCTGATAAGGAATTTTTATTACAGTTTTTGTTACCTTCTGTGTTCTTATTCTTGGATATTGTTATCTGATGATTTGGGGTATATAAGAATCTTAGTAAAAATGAGTTTTTGCTGAGTGCCTGATAGAGCCTCAGTCTTCCCTTTTCAAATCAATCATTTTGCCTGTGATGCTTTCCTGTGTGTCACTGACCAAATAGCTAGTGGACAGCATCAGTAATATAGATATTCACTGCAATAAATTTTGCTCTAAGCACTATTTTAACTGTATCCTATATGTTTTGGCATTCTTTGATTTTATTTTAATTTATCTCAGTATTTTCTAATTTTTTCTGTGATTTCTACCCTATTGATTATGTTGTTAATTTCTACATATTTATGAATTGCACACATTTTCTTCTCCTATGAATTATTCTTAGTTTCATTTCATTGTATTACGGACCATGCTTTATATGATTTCAATCTTTTTAAAGTAAAATTTTAATTGGAGTTTGTTTTATGTCCTAATATATATTCTACCTTGGAGAATGTTATGCTTGAGAAGAATACATATTCTGCTACTGTTGGATGAAGTGCTCTGTAGATAGCCATCTGGTCTAATTGAGCCTATAACGTTCTCCAAGCTTTCAGTTTCCATTTTGATCTTCTGACTTTCATTTTTACCTATGAATTTGCTTTTAGTGGTACTCTTTATTTCTTCATGAACATTTGAGTACTATCCAATGTCCTTTCATTTCAGCCTGAAGGACTCCCTTTAATATTTCTTGGAAGGCAATTCTAATAGCAATGATTTATATCAGTCTTTATTCAGGAAATGTCTTGATTTTGTAGGACGAAATTGATGGATGTAAAATCTTGGTTGATAATATTATCTTTTAGTACTTTGAATACATCTTTCCATGCCTTCTGTGCTTTCAGATGAGAAATCAGTTGTTGTTTAGGATTCTTGGTAAGTGAGGAATAACTTTTTTATTGTTGTTTTCTATGGTGTGTCTCTTTGAGTGTAATTTATTTGGAGTTTATTGATGTTTTTGGATGTGTAGATTACTCTTTTCATTAAATTTGAAAGGGTTTCAGTCATTATTTCTATAGTTATTCTTAATTCTCCTTTTTCCTTTCCTTCTGGGACTTGCATCATTATTATGCTTCTTGATGGATTCCCACATTGCCAAGACTGTTCATTTAGTCCCCCAAATGAACTAAATCTCAAATGACTTATTTTTGTGTGTGTCTAGATATAGTTTTATTATTTTTTAATTAAATCATAGACACATAGATCATGTATACATTAATGCATTTATGGGGTACAATGTGCTGATTTCATATAGAATTAGGAACACTTACATCACACTGGTTAATATATACCTCATCTCATTTACTTAATTGTTGTGTTAAGACATTTATACTCTATACTAATAGATCTGACATGTACCCTTGCATTATGCACTATAGGTGTGATCCCACCATTCACCCTCCCTCAATCTGACCCCCCCTCCCCTACCATCTCTCCCTTCTCTCCCCTTGATCCTGGGCCATAGTTGTGATTTATTCTTCATATGAAAGTGTGAGTGATTGAAAATTGGTTCTATCATAATAGTACTGAGTACACTGAATATTTTTTCTTCCATTCTTTAGATACTTTACTAAGTAGGATATGTTCTAGCTCCTCCACATAAAAGAGGTAAAGTATCTTTTTTAAGGCTGCATAATATTCCATGGTATACATATACCACAATTTATTAATCCATTCATAGGTCTATGGGCACTTGGGCTTCTTCCATGACTTGGTAATTGTGAATTGAACTGCAATGAACAATCTGGTGGAAATATCTTTGTTACAAAATGATTTTTGGTCTTTTGGATATATACCTAGTGGAGGAATTGCAGGATCAAATGCCAGGTCTACTTTTAGATCCCCGAGTATTCTCCATACTTCTTTCTAAAGGGACATATTAGCTTGCACTCCCACCAGCAGTGCAGAAGTATTCCCTTTTCTCCACATTCATGCCAACATCTGTAATTCTGGGATTTTGTTATGTGAGCCACTCTTACTGGAGTTAGACAATACCTCAAAGTGGTTTTGATTTGGATTTCTCTGATGATTAAAGATGATAAGCGTGGGCCTATCTTCTTCAGAGAAGCTTCTGTTCAAGTCCCTTGCCCACAATGAAATGGGATTACTTGTTCTTTTCTTATTAATAAGTTTGAGTTCTCTGTTGATTCTGGTTATCAAACCTTTCTCAGAAGCATAATCTGCGAATATCCTCTTCCATTCTGAGGGCTTGCTTTACTTACTGTGTTCTTGGCTGTGCTGAAGCTTTTTAGTTTGATTAGATCCCAGTAATGTATTTTTGGTGTTCCTTCAATTACTTAGGGGTCCTCCTCATAAAGTAAAGTCCCTAATATCATCAATCAGAAATGACAAAGGCACAATAACAACAGACACCTCATTCTTAAGGATTAAGAATCCTTAATGAATACTACAAAAAACTTTATTCTTAGAAATATGAAAATCTGAAAGAAATTGACCAATACTTGGAAGCATGTAGACTTCCTAGACTTAAACAGAAAGAATTAGAAATTCTGAATGGACCTATATCAAGTACTGAAATAGAATCAAGTATACAAAATCTCCCCAAAAAGAAGAGTCTGGGACTAGATTGTTGCACATTAGAATTCTACTAAACTTTTAAAGAGGAACTAGTATCTATATTACTTAACCCTTTCCAAAATATTGAAAAAGAAGGAATACTTCCAACACATTCTATGAAGTAAATATCACCCTGATCCCCAAACCAGGAAAAGACCCAACAAGAAAAGAAAATTATAGATCAATATCTTTAATGAACATAGATGAAAAAATATTCAGCAAGTTCCTAACAAGCAGAATCCAGCAACATATTTAATGAATTGTATACCATGACCAAGTGGATTTTATCCCAGGATCTCAAGGTTGGTTCCATATATATAAATCTACAAATATAATACATCACATAAACTAAAAAACAAACACCATATGATTCTCTCAATAGATACAGAAAAAGCTTTTGACAATATCCAGCATCCTTTCATGATCAGAACACTTAAGAAAATGGGTACAAAAGGGACTTTTCTTAAACTGATAGAGGCCATCTACAGCAAACCCATTGCCAATGTCATTTTGTTTTTCTTTTTGTTTTTTTTTTTTAGCTAGTCAAACATTTTATTCCTCTGCTTTCTCATTTACAAAGTTGGTAATCTTTTTTTTTTTCTGTAGGAATTATAACAAAATATTTAGCAAAGTATATGACATAAATTCTCAGTAAATACTATGTATTAGATCCCTTTTTTTTTGTTGTTGAATCATAGCTGTGTACATTAGTTCAACCATGGGGTACAGTGTGGGGGCTTCACATGCAATCTGAGATATTTTATCAACCTGATTGACATACCATTCATGATATTTTCTCGTTTACTATATGAAAACATTTTTGAT